>SNQJ01S0055157.1:0-21415 GCA_010110895.2 Picea sitchensis
ATCTTGTACTTGAACATTTAAGTGGGGTAAAAGGAGGTTGCCCCCTCGAAGAGGCTTATTATCTGAAATTATCTCTTTTTCAAGGCGTTGAGTACTTTTCCTGAGGTTTTTCTATGCTATATTGTTGTTTGGTTCTTAACAAGTTTATTTTCATGTGGAAAATCTATATTACAAGTTCTTTGTTGTATTCATAAAGAAAATGTTAATGTTTCTATTAACCCTAGTTGCAAACAAAATTTTATCAATATTCATTTGGTTAATAGATTGCAAGTTCCTGCAAAGAATATTCATAGCACACAGGCTAAGGGTGAAAATGTTCAAATTTTTAAATATTTGAAGATCACCATGGACAAATATGTGTTGCATTCTGATTTTCATGCTATAAATATGGTTGGTGAAGATATTGTTTTGAGCTATCCTTGGATGAAATCAATTGGTACAGTTAATATTAATGTGAAAAAGAAGTTTCCAAAGATTTGGTACAAGAAAAAGAAAATTACACTGCAGGATGTGTCTCTCAATAAGAAATATGGGCCCATGGAAGCTAGCAAAGAATTTATTAATCAGTCTGAAGTTGAATCAGAGGCAGAGTCTACATAATGAGATGAAGAAAAACTACAGGAAAGACATAATCAAGAAGCTAAGGAGGTCATTGACTCAAAGGCACAAAGTGTTGCAGATTTGAAGAAAATAGAACATATTTCTATAGTTGTTTTATATCATCATCCACATCATATAGAGACACAACAGTCATCAAGGCAAGGGTGTGTGCATCAACACATTTATGCACCAGCAGGGCACATTTATGCACCGATAGGGCACCAGGCAGGAAACTGATCAAGAGGTTCGTCGAGGACTACCGGCACTACGGGAAGAGCTCAGACTACAAAAAAAAACTCATGGAAACCCTAACATGATGCAGAGCAAGATCAGGGTGGAAAGGAAGCAGATGGACATCATGTTCAACTTCCATTGGGATGGATGGGTGGTCATACTTGGTACCAGTTGGCTGCATTTCTTAGTCAGTCATATTGTATGATTTCTTCTCATGCTTCGAGGATGAAACATGTGAAGGGTTATGGAATGTAATATACCTAGGGAGATAATATGGGTTACCTAGGGAGGTACCCAATGGAAATTTGGTTATGTATTATTAGTGGAAGTCATTTAATATATGAGAATGTGGTCATTCAATGTAAGGTGGACTAGGTCCACTATATTAATAAAGATTCACTATGGTAGTTAAATGTAATAAATGTGAGAAGAATCTCTAGAAGGTTCCTAGGAGATAGAGAGAGTTATATAAAGAAGTGTAAGCAATGTAATGAAACATAGTGAATAATATTTTGAATGTATCAAGCATTTCTTGAGAAGTGTTATCCTTCCTTAAGGATTAATATATGGTGTTACTCTACCTCAAGGGTTTTTACTATTTCTTGTGTTCATCATTTTGGTGAATGGTTTGTGTCGTTCCAGAGTCTGTACTTAAGGCTAAAAAGTACAAGGTCTAGGCATCCGAAAGTGGTGTGAAAGATAAAAGGGGAAGAATCAACCTTCGGGAAAGGAAGCTAGGGTTGATTTCTAAGTAGTCTCTGTCTTGCTTCCAAAATTTCTTGGATGCTTATATCTCATTCGATTGCAACCCATGAACGTTTGAGTTCTACCCAGGTGGTGGTTGTTTTAAGTATGGTGTTGAAAAGATTCAAAGCGATGTTGGTTTGATCCGACAAGTCGGGTTCAATATTGGGATGTCTCGCAATGGGAACAATCATAGAGGAAAAGGAAATTTTAAAGAAAGTTCATGGTTTAGGATGCTGCCCCAATTTTTTGATCGTATAGAGAGAACTTTCAAATCTGAAATCCAATAAAGAAAGCAAACCAAAGGCCTTTTCCCGTAACTGAGTTAATTTTTAATAAATTGTGTATGGAATGTGAGAAAACATCGAGCTGTCTACAATGCAAGGCTCCTATCGAGGGAGAATCTCACCCCGTAAACAAAAGAAGAAAAAAGGATAAGAAGAAATCTGACGATGCATAAAATATAAAGATCTAAAGAGTTCATAGGTCTTGTACCTGNTACAGAGGAAAAAATGCAAACGATTAGACGACAAAAAGTTGATCACCATAGTAAAGGTTACACCACATTGCAGTGAAGAATTCATCAGAAATATATATGTGAAATATATTTTAACATAAGATAACAGAGGAAACAAACTCATAACTCAGTCTTGATAGAATTAGGAATCTTTAGATTACTTTGTATTAATTTTCAACAGGAAAAAATTCTCTATGACAATCGGCCAAGAAAGGTCCAGCCTTTATTCTCACTTCAAAGTGCATATTTATAAAAACTTCTAAACGCTGGAATCTTAATCGTTCCAGAAGTTTTCGGTTACAAAATGGGAAATTTATGCATTTCACTTCTTTTTTTTTGTCCTCCTTCCTATGGCCAGAGCACCTTCCTTTCTTTACTCTTTGGGTTCTAAGAATAGAATAGACAGACACCTGTCCTCATTTGACACCAGAAGCCTACCCTTTCGCCTGCTCGGTGCAAGTGATGCACCTCTCCACCAACTGGGCTATCAACCTGGAAGGCTCTGCTTGGTCGCTCACTTCAAGAGTGTAACAACTTTTTGTCAACTATGGTAAACTCTTTCCCACCTATCAGTCCTCTGCAATGATGGAGCATAACTGTAAACTTGGTTGTACTAGACATTTGTCCATTTGGGTCATATCAACCTAACTGATCTGGGATATCTCCACTTGTTGCTCCTCCATGTTTTCTTTGATGTCCAACAGATGTTTAGCTATATTGATTTTTACAAGTGTCCCAGCACTACTCTCCTTATCAAAATCAAGCAAACATTTACTTATTAGAGAGAAAGTTTTCTCACAAAAGTTCTTTACTTCGTTATCTCTTCCCCTGCTTTACGATATGTTCTGCTCCCAGACCTTCAGCAGGATATTACCTCTAGTTTGTTCCGCAATCGATAATTTTGAGGTGTTGACCGTCTCTATCTTTGTTGTAGCTATAAAATATTCTTGGAAATCGATCCGTGCTGCCCTGGATTCTCTTTCTTTTGAAGAAATGTTCTCTAATATTTGCTCTATCATCCGAAAATGGTTCTGAATGGTTCTCACCTTTGCCAGTAAGTTTTGTTGAGCCGTAAGTACCTTATGTCGGACTTTGGTGGCCTGCGATCTGAACATTTTTATGTCTACAGCCTGTTTCTCGGCCACCTCCAATTTCGACTGCAACTCTATAATCTATTGCCCCTGTTGGCCCACCTGTGCTTGGCTAGTTTGTGTCGACTGATGCACCTGCTCGAGGTCAGACCTGAGCTTCTCGATTTCTCACAGGTTGGTTGTTCGGGCTTCTTCAAGGCTCTTGCTCACCTCGTCCCTGACATTTGCTGCATAAGTAGCTACCTTAGCTTCCAATTTGTTGATCAGGAGGTTCTTTCATTTCAACTGGGTTGTCAAAGTCCCAACTAAGTACTGATTTGTTGTAGCATAAGCCCCTAGCGTCCCGACTATTTCCTCTACAAATTTTTCCTCTTTCGCGACCTTCCCATCTGTCATGATTTTAAATTTTTTAGCTACTATGCCATCTTTTTGATAAAATCCTTGCCTTACCACGACCTTTCTCTTCTTGTCAAAGAAGAATTCGTTGGGAGGTAGCTATTCTACAGAAATGGGCATCAGTTCTTCGTTGAAAATCCATCCCTCATCAGGATTCCCCTTTGTGAACTACAAGGGTGTGATGATAGCAATCAGACTGTTGATTTGCTTGGATGTTTATATGGGGGTGGCCTCTGTAACCAGCTCGTTAGGCATGAGTGAAAGTGAGCCGCCTAATCCCTGCGAAGGTATCTCCACTTGGCCTTGGGCCTGCTTTCCTGACGTTCCCTTTTCGGGGTTTCCCCCCTACTTCTAGGAGCCTTCGGCTCCTAGCTCTGAGGTTCCAACCTCTATGGTTTTCCCTTTATCCTTCTCCCCATTAAGACTCGATTCCTCTGCACCTTTGGCTCTTGTCTTCTTTGTAGCTGGAAGCTTTGGGGCTTCACCCTGTAAAATCTGGGGGAGACAACTCCTCCGGTGTTCCTGGAATTTCAAAAATTCGGTCATGTCTCCATGTGGAAAGGCTTGAATCCGACTGAGGACTTCAGAAAAGGACCTCGTTCCCTGGGATATTTCGTCAGGTGGGGAATCCTCATGTTCATACCTCTTTAGGCTGCAACTTTCCAGGTGATTGCTCATGTCCTTACTAGGATCGTGCTTCTTGAACTCGATATCCACCAACTTCATTTCTTCTAAATCCATAGCCTCAGCTTTGGCGTGGCCAAAATCTAACAAAGAATATGCACCAATTCGAATAGGTAAGGGTGGCCATATCTTTTTTTATACTCCTCTGAGCTCTTTGCTTATTTCATCGAGCACAGTCTGTCTGGCGATCTCGCGGCATAATAGCTTATCTGGAAGGAATAGCGGGAGGGAATATGGAGGGACAGAGGTGTCGAAATCCCTGATATATGAAAATTCCTCCTCTAGATACTAATCTGCTATGTCGCTTAGGCTGGTTGAAACACTATCTGATATCCTGGGAGGTAGCTGGCCAAAAATGGTGATGTGCAGTGGCACCATTACCTAGTTGAAGATCGCGTAGATGAATTCTTTGGCCTTGTCCTCCCAAAGCTACAAGTGGTAGACATGGATGGGCTCTGTACTAGATGGAGTCTAGCTCCAGCTCATTAGAGGGAAAGGTGTTGTGAAACAAATGGAGTCCATGATATAGGTGGACATGAAAAATGCAGTTGCTTTCCCACTCACCTTATGCGCCCGATATTCGATAATTCGACTGGTTAAACTATCTGACAATAGTTTGGCCTAGTTGAAAGAAAGGCCTTCAGCGACTGTATGAATCAAAGGCACCCATGGGAGGAAAAAATGTGTGGTGTCCTCCTTCTCATACAACCTACAGGACATCATTTCTATATACCTTAACAATGGCTCTAAGGATGAGACTGAATAGACTCCATTAGAATCCGCCCTGAATTTGGCGGGGTACGAAACCCAATCCCTGGTCAAATCGAACAAGTTTCTTCCATATTTCTCACATTCCTTCTCCTTGAAACCTTCCAAAAATTCAGCATTGTGCACAAAGTTTGGTGTGGGTGACAGCTGGTACATTGCATGTAGATGTTCTGGTCCAAAAGTCCCAATTGTCACCTTCTGCTCGTTGATGATATTTCTGGTCGGGATATCCACATGGTCTAGCACCCATCTAATCATGTCATAATAGGGGAGGAGCCGTGGTCTTGCCGCTATTTTGTGCATTTCTTCCTGAATGACGATTTTGTATCTGGTGGCCATATCATCCTTCTCATTATCGTTGGAATCATCTGAACAATTCACTAATTCAGACTGAAGGATGTCGGAGATGTATGTACAGGTTTTGATAGTATTAATACTTCAGGGTGAAGTATTGGAAACAGTATCGGAGCCCTGACCTGAAATTTTGGCAGCCGCCTTGAACGCCTTTCGTGGAGCCATGGAAGAGAATCCTATACACAGATCACCTGTAGTAAGAATTGTAAATACAGATAGAATTTATCTTGATGAAAAGAGCTCTACGTGCAAGATAGAAATAAAATTTAAGTAATGAAACAAAACCCCTATCTTAGTCATTTAAAACCCTGGTGTCCTTGTGAACAGAATGGTCAAATCGTTTAAAGAAAGATTTAGCAGTAAAAGCAATATCCTTATCTATCACTTCGTCGTATTTCAAATAAATGCCATAAATTTTTTATGAGTCATAACACAAATTTATGCAAAAGCATTTAAATTTACCCCATAGACGGTGCATGTTAAAGTTTGCATTAATGCATCGATTAATATGGCTTAGCTTCTTTAATTAAGTTTGCTTTAGTCTTTAATTTCCCCTTTTCGACATTCGCCGTATCGGGAGAAATCACTCCTACCTTTCGAGCCCCCCAACATCTGAAATGGCGAAGATGTGATTTAGTTTTAAAAAACGTGCTCTGACTTAAGCTCTTAATTAATCCATGCTTAATAAATAAAAATTGCGACTTCGGGACTCGGGGCTATGAAGGTATAGTTTTTTGGGAGAGCGATCGTCGAGTCGCGAAACCCCGACGGTACTTCAATAAGGTTTAAAGTGACTTACCCATTACACTAACCTAGGTAAAAAATTAAAACGGTTTCACGACTTCGCATATCGGAGTTTGGAAACCTTGCAAATTGTAACTTCTGAAGCGCGAAAGCGCGAGGTAATAAAAAGTGAAAGACTTGCTTAAAGGTTAGGTGATGGTGGCTTAGGACTAGAGAAGCTATCGCCACTTTGCATGTCGGGGTAAACTTTTGATTTCAAGAATTTCATTTCAACGCTTATAAAAAGGCGGCTCCAACATAGGCTCCAACTAGGGATCCCTTCTCCCTGCGAGACAGGAAGAATAGTAGACCACGTGCCTGTATTATGTAAATGGAGTCATTGGGTTCCCTTTGGGAAACTTGTTTTTAGGAAGGGGATACAGAGGGAAAAAGAGATTTCGTCTTTACTTCTGAAAAGATTTTCAAAACTCAAATGCGTTTTAAACTCAGCTGCATCCCTTTTCATGACCTTTTCCTTCTCGTTACTGAATTCAGGTCTGCTTTAGGATAATCAAAACAATCCTAGGAAATCCAACAGATCTTGCGGCTTTTGGCTTGCATCAAATGAAGTAAATTCCACACTTTTAATCGAGGAATCCTGTCTGAACTTGGGATGCAGATCTGGTTTTGAAAAAGTTGGTTACCAGAGTAGAGTGAGATTCACATATGACAGCCTTACAGATATCTCAAATATTGCTTCACTGCCAGCAAGCCTATTCAGTACCTCGGTGAAGTTATCTGGCCCTTTTTACTGAATTTCCTTTCACCACTTTGAATCATGATCATGCATTTAGATGTTGAGACAAGGGAAATCAAATATGAATTTCCTTTCATCGTCTTCTTGGACTAGATGGGGGCAATCAAATATGAATTTCCTTTCACCATCTATCTTATATTCTACTTTTTAGAACATGAAGCGGGGTCAATCAGTTTACCAGGGATGATATTCGTGTAATATTCGCAATGGAGGTCAGTCAAATTTCTTTGATTACTTGGGACGAACCTTCTCTTAACTTTCAAAACACCTTAGCCCGCAGGGAAAATGGGAAAGATTACTTTCAGGGGTCTTCCTTCAAGCAAGCCTCAATCCTTAGAAAACTGTTAAAAAACCTAGGAGAGTCAGGATCAGCCTACGCATAACTTTGTTTAGTTGGAGAGTGAGGAGTTATGAGGACTGGCTTACCTTTTAAGATCTATCTTCCAGCTTCCAAAGCTAAAACATAATCTC
The DNA here is from genome assembly GCA_010110895.2 of Picea sitchensis. Taxonomy (NCBI): domain Eukaryota; kingdom Viridiplantae; phylum Streptophyta; class Pinopsida; order Pinales; family Pinaceae; genus Picea; species Picea sitchensis. The sequence continues at coordinate 7,400 of SNQJ01S0055157.1, forward strand.
TTCTCCCTTTGTGGGAAACCCGGAAAGATGCTTAATTTTTTAAGAAGGTAAATCCGAGGGTAGAAAGGGGCAATGGAGAAAGGTCTGGAAATCAAAAAACAGGGGTCATGGATTAAACCCGACTCTTGGAACCCTTTCTCGGATATGCTTTACTCTCTCTGTTCATTTTAAATACCTCTTATCTTTATCCAGGTGAAACTCTTAGGACCCAGAGCAAGAACTCGTTCTTTTAATGACATATTACACTTATGAGACCGTCACGGCACTTTAGAGACCTTCGTTTGAAATATAGATTTATCTGAAATTCATACCTCTACCTTACCATTTCGTTCTCTTCTAAAATAACGGAAAATCCTTTCTATCACCTGTTTTTGGAAAATTTATTCTCCGACATATGATCATCTATTTATTCCTTTCACTTGTTTGGGCTGTAAGCCGAGATCCTGCAAGGGAACAACACAAAGAGTATCAGGGCTTTAAAAGAACTGAATGCGTTAAAAAAAATTGTATCTCTACTTCTAGAAAAATAATGACCTATTTTATTTGTGATGGAAGTAGACTTACCAAAGAAAAATTCTGAAAAATAAAAAGAAAACACAAACTGGTATATACAATAGAAAATTTTGGAAACCATTTATTGCATATAGTGTTTCAAACAACGGTCGTTGATAGGGGCATTGAGGATTTTACCGTCCAAATTCTCTAGCAGAAACGAATTTTTTCCTTCAGGAACTGTGATCTTGAACAGTCCGTACCAGATGTGATCGAATTTACCATGTTTTGTCAAGTCTTCCTTCCTAGCATCCCATTTCAAAACCAAATCGTCGGGGAGAAATTCTTTGTCCTTGGCCTTACGATCGAATAATGCTTTCATGGTGTCCTAGTATTTCTGCAGCCTTTCGTCCACATCGGCCCTGTGATGTTGGACTTCAATCAGCTGGTTTATTCTTCTTGTGACATGATTTGGTTCTTCTTTCTCATCTTTCCAAAGTTTCATTACGAGAAGCACTAGATTTATAGGTAATACTGTGTCAGTCCCGTATACCATTTGGAAAGGAGAAGTGTCGATAGATTTTTTTGTACCTATACGATTTGCCCATAAAGCGTATTTCAAGTGCATATTCCAAGACTTTTTGTTTTCACTCAGCACTTTCTTAATTATAGAGATTAGACTCTTGTTTGAAGACTTGGCTAGCCCATTTCCTTGGGGGTAATATGTCGTGGAATGAACGAGCACGATATTGTACTTTTGGCAAAAGCTGACCATCGCCATAGATTTAAAACCCTGGGCGTTATCTGTGACTATCTTTCGGGGGCAGCCGAATCTAGACAAAATTTTCTCTTCTAGGAAATCCATTACCACTGAAATCGTTCCCTTTCTAGTTGGAATAGCCACCACCCATTTTGTGAAGTAATCTGTAGCAGTCAGGATCCATTTATGTTGAGCACTAGAATGAGGGTTAAATATACCTATAAAATCTAGTCCCCATTGTTGAAATGGGGCTTCCGTTTTGACCGGGACCAACGGTAGTGCTGGGAGTTTGTGCTTGCCTGAGAACAATTGGTAAGGGTTACATGCTCTGAATTTGGTGTTGACGTCTGAGAAAAATTTTGGCCAATAATATCCTTCCCTCAAGATCTTATAAGCCATTGCCCTCCAGGCGTGATGTCCTCCACACACTCCTTCGTGAAATTCGTGTATGACCTTCTCTGTTTCTGATTCAACTAAACAAACCAACAGAAAGCCAAGTGGATCCTTCCAGTACAATTGGCTTTCAGATATACAATACTTCACTGTATGTAGCTTTAACATCCTGGCTTTAGATGGAGATAAGTCACTCGGGCACTTCAAGGTCAACAGGTAGGACACTATGTCTTTATACCAATCTGATGAGGCAAATTTCTCTTCGATTCTGATGGAAATTATTTATTCCTCAAGCTCGTTTGTGTCCATGCACTCTTCACATCCCTGTAGGCCATTTATTATGAGGGATATGAAATTTCATTCGGCTAAGAGCTTAGCCAAACCTTGTCCCTTTACTAGTCTTGTCGGTTTTATCTCTAGATCAAATTCTTGAATTTTAGCAAGCCACTATCCCCTTTTTCCATCACTATCAGACTGAACCAAAATGTCTTTTACGGAACTGGTGGGTAAGTACGCAATTACCTTGGAATACAGCATGTAGGTTCCGAAAGCCTTTAACTCCTTCACCATAGCATATGCTTGTTTTTCCATTATATTGTATATGAGTTCAACGTCTCTAAGACTTTTGCTAAAAAAGGCTATCAGTTGCTCGAAACCTTCTTCATTTTTCTAGAGGAGTACCGTGGCAAGTGTGTGTTCGGAGGCAGACAAGAAGATCAGAAATCCCTTTAGATAATCAGGGCTAGCCAGTACAGGTGCCTCGCTTATAACCTTCTTGATGTGTGCAAACGATGCTTTGGCTTCTATTGTCCATTTCACTTTGTTGTTCTTCCTTATCATATATGTGATCAACTTCACGATTTCAGCAAAGTTTGGGATAAATATCCTCAAAACATTTATTTTTCCTAAGAATGACTGAATCTCTTTTACATTCCTAGGGATATTTATTGTATCTATAGCTTCAACCCTCTTAGGATCAATTTTAATTCCATCTCAAGACACAATAGGGCCCAAGAGTTTACCTTCGTGCATAGCAAAGTGAGACTTTTTAGGGTTTAGAGACAAACCAAACCTATGGCATTTCTCAAATGTCTGCTTGAGATGTATCAGATGATCCTCATCAGATTTAGAAAAAACGGTTAGATCATCAAGATAGATAACCACAAATTTGTCCCTTTCGCCAATGAAAGCGATATCCATAGCACATTGGAAAGTAGCACCTGCATTCATTAAACCGAAAGGCATCTTTTCATACATAAATGTACCCCAAGGGGTGGTGAAGGTTTTTTTTTCTTTATCGTGTTCGTTGACAGCAATTTGATTGTACTCGGAAAACCCGTCGATTATCGACATCCTATTTGCTCCAACTACTTTTTCTAAAATGTGATCCATTTTGGGTAGAGGGTAATTATCTTTGAGGGAGGACTTCTTTAGATTTCTAAAATCAATGCACAGTCCGATCTCCCCACTTTTCTTTCTAACCGGGACCAGGTTGGCTACCCAGTCAGAATATCTCAGTGGTACAATTATTTTTGTGTCCAGGAGCTTCTTGACTTCCCTTTTGACCACGGGTAATGAAATAGGATTGATTTGTCTGAGTTTTTGTCTAAAAGGTTTGACACCAAGATTTAGGAGTATCTTATCTTCAATCACAGTGGTGTCATAGGTCTTCAGCTCTTCGTATGACCAAGCGAAAACGTCTTTATACCGCCCGAGTAAGTCTTTGTACTTGTTTTTTTCCTCAGGAGGAAGGTACTTTGATATCTTTACTATCCTAGACTCCTCTTTGGTCCCTATGTCGCAGTCTTCAACCTCTTCTGGTTGGGGTTACAAATCAAATTTTAAGGGCATATCATTTTGGTCGAATAGTCTCTCCAGAAGGATCAGTCCCTTTGGAATCTGATTGTTCTTTAAAACCAATATGCGATGATTTGCAATTTTTTTCTTAGAACTCCTAAGGCTCTTCTCCCTCTTGCATAATCCAGGCATGATCGATTCGGTTCTCCTGTCAATGTGGGTTTCATAGAAATCACCCACCATTTCCAGGAACTTTCTGATCTGTTTGTCATCCTCGAAGACCTACCAGTGTTGTATGTTGTTTGGTATGGATGGTCTGTGCCTTACCTCTATGTGGTACTTTAATTTGAAAGCGGTAGGGGGTATGAAAGTTGAAGCTACCTTGGCTAACAAATCGGCTTGCAGGTTTTCAGTGCGTGGGATGAAATGAACATTTACCAACGAAAATAAATTTTCCATTAAATCCCAAGCACAATTCCTGTAATATCTCAATATTGGGTGTTTGGTCTGGTATTTCCAGTTAATCTTCTTCACTATCAACTCTGTGTCTCCGTATACTTACAAGTTCTTTATGTTCAGCTTCCTGGCAGCTTCCAACCCTAGGACTAAGGCCTCATACTCGCATACGTTATCGGTATAGTCTATATCCCACTGAAGCCTGTAAGAGAAAGGAATAACAAATTCCTTTTCGGGTGCTAAAAATAGTACTCCTACACCTGCTCCTTCATATGACAAGGCACTGTCAAAAAACATTTTCCAAATTCCAATGCTATACATATTTTCGTCTATCTTTCCTGATTCATTTTCATTTATGTAATTTTCTTATGTACAGTTGTTTATACCATCATCAAAAGACAAAATACAATTTCCTAGATCTTGATCGGCAACATAAACAGGATAATTGTTAGGATTATGTGGGTCTCTCACTGTGTATGCTAGTCTCATCTCCCTATACAGCTGAGTAAATTGTCCACCAAACACAGGAATCGTGGTGTAGGTCATGTCTAGTTGAAGAGACCCCCCAAGTTTGGCTCCCCACAACCTAGATAGTAGTAAACCATACTTCGGAGGTATATCAACGATAACTACATCCATCAGGATGCTCTTCACCGGGACCTGTGCAAGGGTGACTGCTAAATATTTTATCATACCCATGCACTTAAATTTTCTTGAATATAAAGAGTAGAGATCCCCATAAGGCCTGGTGATCTCGAGGCCTAATCTATACATAATAGACTTGGGCATCACATTATGCAAGGCCCCAAAGTCTAGCATGCAGTTATGCAATAGTCAATCATGCACATTCGGGTAATATAGAAGGGGGCGATGTTGTCTCTAGCACCCTCGAAATGCGAACCAAAAGTGATATTTGGCTTATTGTCTTCCAATTTTATCACGTTAGAGTGACTTTCTAGATCGAAAAAACCTATCATTTTGGTTATCTGCTTTCGATACACAGGATTTTTTGCTAATTCGACCAGAGGGATCAGTATTTTGATCTTATTTATCTCATTTTCAAGGTTGAAACCTCCACTACCTTTTTTCATTTCTAACTTATTTGTTTGTGCTTATTTATTTCCCATGATTTTATCTACCGGTATATGTGTTTCAGTTGTATTAGTTTCTTTCACTTGGGTCTCAGCCTCCTTTACTTTGGGATTCAGCGAACCTACCTCTTTTATTTTGCTATTAGGTATCACGGTCTCTTTTGGGACGGGCTTGTATATTTCACCTCTGGGGAGAATTTTCTTGGGTTTAGGATTCGATGCAGGTTTGTTTTTAGGCCTCAAGTTGTACCTAGGTTGTACCTTAGCCATTATAGAATCGGTCATTTCTTGATAGATAGAAACTTCAGTGTTGTTTATGTCATCATCTTTATTTGACGGTTGTTGTGTGTTCAAGGACTTCTCGTAATCTTCTTTAGTTAAGTAGGGTTGTGTGCAATCGTCACCCAAATTCATCACATCTTCATCCAGGTCCTCGAAATCTTGCAGGTCGTTTCCTCCTATAAAATTTTCATTTTTTAAAGGAGTTCAAATTTTTTGGTCTTCATTTTTAATCTGTCTTTGTAGATTTTGAGGATTGGGGTTTCTTCTGAATTCCCTCTTAACGAAAGGATCTGCCTTGGATTGATCTAGTTCCATTCTGGAAATCTTATTTGATAACTCTTTAATTATCCTATCCATATCATCCATTTTATCATCTGAGGATCTACTAGGCCCTTATGGTCTCGCTTGTTCCCAAACACGTTTGGTTTCTCGGTTTCACATTTCTAGCTTTGTTTTCAATTTGCCAGAAGCCATCATGTTAGATTCGATCTCTGCGACATCATCTTGCATTCAGGTCAGGGTAGCCCCTCTCCTTTCTCTCAAAATAAGTGTGAAATCAGGTTCGAAGGCTCCCGCAAAGGTTACCTTGGCTGCAGGTTAGGATGGTTTAACTTCGACTGGGATCTTATTATATAACTTGTTAAATATTTGAATGAATTCCATAACAGTTTCCGAATTTTTTTTCTTTAAAGATCCAAACTCGGTCAAATAATACAAATGGTCTTTCCTTTCCCCCCATTGTCTAAGAAAAGAGTCTTTTAAGGCATCATAGGATAATATCGAACCTGTGGGTAGACTATGAAACCAGGTTCATACTTGTCCTTCGAAAGTCTGAATGAACAACCTCGAGTATACGTCTTCATGTTCAAGACCTAGGATATCTACGAACTGATCAAAGAAATTTATATGTTCGGTCATGGTCAAGTCCCCTTCCCCTGTAAATTTAGGTAAGTTTTTCATGTAGTTTTCAGAAAGGTCGTGAAGAGGGACAGGCAGGACCAAAGGCGCATATCTTGCAGCTACTTTAGCGAAAACTCTGGGAGTCGAGGGCGGTGCTTGGCCCCCCACTCCTCCTCCTGGAGCCCCTCCACCTCCCCCTTCGGCAGCCGCCATCAGTACTACAGGATAGGAAAACAAAGAGTTATATAGCGGTTCTGGAATACTAAAAGTGAATCTTTGGATTCTCCGAGAGGTGAGAAATCTGAAGAAGGGTGAAAATGGATGTGAGGGCTTGGTTCCTCGGATTTGCAAGAGATGTAATCAGGGGAACCCGTGGGCATGGAATCTAAGTATATGGTATACTCTTTGAGACTCGGCGGGGTCATGAAATCTAACCGCAGGGTTAGCGGGATATCGATCGTTGATAAATTTACCACAGGACTTTTACCTTTATGTACGTTAGAGGTTGTCGGATGGATTTCACCTTTAACTTCAGGGAGAGCTAAATTTAGGTTGATGGTTTCAGGGGGCGTATTGTGTGAAGTTGAATTTTCAAAAGAACTCTTAGCCTTGGGTTCTGGGTACTTAAGCTGGTAGACTGGAGTGGTTGGCTTAAGGGAACCTCTTGCTTTCAGTATTCTTTTAGGATCATAAATGGGCATGGTCTGTTTTCCATCCAGGTTTTGTCTGTTGTTCCTTCGACTGGATGCCAGCTTATCTAAACATGGAGTCGCCAAGTGAATGATAAAAGAAAAATCCTTTAGAAGGTGTTCACCATCAAAGGGTGGAAACTTGCGAAAATGTCATTCTCCCAAGGAAAATGTTTTGTAACTTCGTTCCCCGGCAATGGTGCCAGAAAGATGTTGTTCCAGAGTCTGTACTTAAGGCTAAAAAGTACAGGGTCTAGGCACCTGAAAGTGGTGTGAAAGATAAAAGGGAAGGATCAACCTTTGGGAAAGGAAGCTAGGGATTATTTCTAAGTAGTCTCTGTCTTGCTTCCAAAAGTTCTTGGATGCTTATATCCCATTCGATTGCGGCCCATGAACGTTCGAGTTCTACCCGGGTGGTGGTTGTTTTAAGTATGGTGTCGAAAAGATTCAAAGCAATGCTAGTTTGATCTGACAAGGTGGGTTCAATATTGGGTTGTTTCACAATGGGAACAGTCATAGAGGAACATGAAATTTTAAAGAAAGTTCGTGGTTTAGGATGCTGCCTCAATTTTTTGATCGTATAGAGAGAAATTTCAAATCCAAAATACAAGAAAGAAAGCAAACCAAAGACCTTTTCCTGTAACTGAGTTAACTTTTAATAAATTGTGTATGGAATGTGAGAAAACATAGAGTTGTCTACAATGTGAGGCTCCTATCGAGGGAGAATCTCACCTAGTAAACAGAAGAGGAAAAAATGACAAGAAGAAATCTGACGATGCATAAAATATAAATATATAAAGAGTTCATAGGTCTTGTACCTGTTGATAGCCGATACAGAGGAAAAACTGAAAACGATTAGACAAAAAAAAGTTGATCACCATAGTAGAGATTATACCACATTGCAGTGAAGCATTCATCATAAATATATATGTGAAATGAATTTTAACATAAGATAACAGAGGAAACAAACTCATAACTCAGTCTTGACAGAATTAGGAATCTTCGGATTGCTTTGTATTAATTTTCAACAGGAAAAAAGTCTCTATGACAACCAACCAAGAAAGGTCCAACCTTTATTCTCACTTCAAAGTGCATATTTATACAAACTTCTAAACAATGGAATCTTAATCATTCCAAAAGTTTTCAGTTACAAAATGGGAAATTTATGTGTTTCACTTCTTTGTTTTTGTCCTCCTTCCTGAGGGCAGAGCACCTTCCTTTATTTACTCTTTGGGTTCTAAGAATAGAACAGACATACACATGTCCTCATTTGACACCAAAAGCCTGCCCTTTCACTTGCTCGATGCAAGTGATGCACCTCTCCACCAACCGGCCTATCAACCTGGAAGGCTCTGCTTGGTCGCTCGCTTCAAGAGTGTAACAATTTTTTTCCAGCTGTGGTAAACTCTTTCCCACTTGTCGGTCCTCTGCAATGATGGAGCATAACTGTAAACTTGGTTGTACTAGCCATTTTTTCATTCGGGTCATATCGACTTGGTTGATCTGGGATATCTCCACTTGTTGCTCCTCCATGTTTTCCTTGATGTCCAACAGATGTTTAGCTATATTGATTTTGCCAAGTGTCCCGGAACTGCTCTCCTTATCAAAATCTAGCAAACCTTTACTTATTAGAGAGAAAGTTTCCTCACAAAAGTTTTTTACTTCATTATCTCTTCCCCTACTTTCCGATATGTTCTGCTCTCATACCTTCAATAGGATATTACCTCTGGTTTGTTCTGCGATCGATAATTTTGAGGTGTTGACCATCTCTATCTTTGTTGTAGCTATAAAATCTTCTTGGAAAGTGACCTGTGCTGCCCCGACTTCTCTTTATTTTGAAGAAATGTTCTCTAATATTTTCTCTATCGTCCAGAAATGGTTCTGAATGGTTCTCACTTTTTCCAGCAAGTTTTGTTGAGCCATAAATACCTTACGTCGGACTTCGGTGACCTGCGATCTGAACATTTTTATGTCTACAACTTGTTTCTCGACCACCTCCAATTTTGACTGCAACTCTATAATCTGTTGCCCCTGCTGGCTCACCTATTCTTGGCTAGTTTGCGCCAATTGACACACCTACTCGAGCTCAAACTTGAGCTTCTCGATTTCTCGCAGGTCGATTGTTCGGGCTTCTTCAAAGCTCCTGCTCACCTTGTCCCTGACATTTTCTTCAGTAGTAGCTACCTTAGCTTCCAATTTGATGATCAGGAGGTTCTTTCGTTTCAACTGGGTCGTCAAAGTCCCAACTGAGTACTGATTTGTTGTAGAATAAGCCCCTAGTGTCTCGGCTATTTCCTCTGCAAATGTTTACTCTTTCGTGGCCTTCCCATCTGTCATGATTTTAAATTTTTTAGCTACTACGCCCTCTTTTTGATAAAATCCTTCCCTTACCATGGCCTTTCTCTTCTTTTCAAAGAAGAATTCACTGGGAGGCAGCTCCTCTACATAAATGGGCATCAGTTCTTTGTTGAAAATCCATCCCTTGTCAGGATTCCCCTTTATGAACTGCAAGGGTGTGACGATAGCAATCGGACTGTCGATTTGCCTGGATCTTTGTTTGGGGGTGACCTCTGTAACCGGCTCATTTGGCATGAGTGAAAGTGAGCCGCCTGATCCCTACGAAGGTATCTCCACTTGGCCTTGGGCCTGCTTTCCTGATGCACCCCTTTCGGGGTTTCCCCCTTGCTTCTAGGGGCCTTCGGCTCCTAGCTCTGAGGTTCCACCCTCTCTGGTTTTCCCTTTATCCTTCTCCCCGCTAAGACTTGAGTCCTCTGTGCCTTTGGATCCTATCTTCTTTGTAGCTGGAAGCTTTGGGGCTTCACTCTGTAAAATCTAGGGGAGACAACTCCGTCGGCGTTCCTGGAATTTCAAAAATTCGGTCATGTCTCCGGGTGGAAAGGCTTGAATCCGACTAAGGACTTCAGAGAAGGACCTCTCGCCCTGGAATATTTCGTCAGGTGGGGAATCCTCATGTTCATACCTCTTTAGGCCACAACTTGCCAGGTGATTGCTCACGACCTTACTACGATCGTGCTTCTTGAACTCGATATCTACCAGCTTTATTTCTTCTAAAGTCATTGCCTTGGCTTTGGTGTGGCCAAAATATAACACATAATATGCACCAATTTGAATAGGGAAGGGCGGCCATACATTTTTTAATACTCCTATGAGCTCTTTTCTTATTCCGTCGAGCACAGTCTGTTTGGCAATCTCATGGCATAATAGCTTATCTGGCAGGAATAGAAGGAGGGCATATGGAGGGACAGAGGTGCTGAAAACCCTGATATATGAAAATTCCTCCTCTAGATACCAATCTTCTATGCCTCTTAGGTTGGTCGCAACGCTATCTGATATTTTGGGAGGCGGCTGGCCAAAAATAGTGACGTGCAGTGGCACCATTACCCAATTGAATATCTCGTAGATGAATTCTTTGGCCTTGTCCTCCCAAAGCTTCGAGTGGTAGACATGGATGGGCTTTGTACTATATGGATTCTAGATCCATCTCATTAGAGGGAAAGGCATCGTGAAACAAATGGTGTCCATGATATAGGCAGACATGAAAAATGCAGTTGCTTTTCCACTCGCCTTCTGCGCCCGATATTCGGTAATTCGACTGGTTAAATTATCTGACAATATTTTGGCCCAGTCGACAGAAAGGCCTTCAGTGACTGTATGAATCAGAGGCACCCATGGGAGGAAAAAATGTGTGGTGTCCTCCCTCTCATACAACCTACAAGCCATTATTGCTATATACCTGAACGGTGTCTCTAAGGAGGAGACTGAATAGACTCCATTAGAATCCGCCCTGAATTTGGCAGGGTGTGAAACCCAATCCCTGATCAGAACAGACGGTTTTCGGCCATATTGCTCGCATTCCTTCTTCTTGAAACCTTCCAAAAATTTGGCATTGTGCACGACGTTTGGTGTGGGTGACAGCTGGTACATTTCCTGCAGATGTTGTGGTATGAAAGTCCCAATTTTCACCTTCTGCTTGCTGATGATAGTTCTGGTCAGGATATCCACATGGTCTAGCACCCATCTGATCATGTCATAATAGGGGAGGAGCCATGGTATTGCCGTTGTTTTGTGCATTTCTGCCTGAATGACAATTTTGTATCTGGTGTCCAGATCATCCTTCTCATTATCACTGGAATCATCTGAACAATTCACCGATTCAGACTGAAGGATGTTGGAGATGTATGTCCAGGTTTTTATAGTATTAATACTTCAGGGTGAAGTATCAAAAACAACATCGGAGCCCTGACCTGAACTTTCGGCAGCCACCTTAAACGCCTTTCGCGGAGCCATGGAAGAGAATCCTATACGTAGATCACCGGTAGTAAGAATTGTAAATACAGACAGAAGTTATCTTGATGAAAAGAGCTCTATGCGCAAGATAGAAATAAAATTGAAGTAATGAAACAAAACCCCTATCTTAGTCATTTAAAACCCTAGTGTCCTTGTGAACAGAACAGTCGAATCGTTTAAAGAAAGATTTAGCAGTAAAATAAATATCCTTATCTGTCACTTCGTCGTATTTCAAATAAATGCCATAAATATTTTACGGGTCCTAACACAAATTAACGCAAAAGAATTTAAATTTACCATGTAGACAGTGTGTGTTAAAGTGTGCATTAATGCATCGATTAATCCGGCTTAGCTTCTTTAATTAAGTTCGCTTTAGTCTTTAATTTCCCCTTTTCGGTGTTCGCTGTATCGAGAGAAATCACTCCTAACTTTCGAGCCCCCCAACATCTGAAATGGCGAAGATGTGATTTAGTTTAAAAAAATGTGATTTGACTTAAGCTCTTAATTAACCCATGCTTAATAAATAAAAATCACGACTTCGGGACTCGGGGCTACGAAGGTATATTTTTTTGGGAGAGCGATCGTCGAGTCATGAAACCTCAATGGTACTTAACTAAGGTTTAAAGTGACTTACCCCTGACACTAACCTAGCTAAGAAATTAAAATTGTTTCGCGACTTCGTATATCGGAGATTGGAAACCTTGCAACTTGTAACTCCCGAAGCACGAAAGCGTGAGGTAATAAAAAGTGAAATACTTTCTTAAAGGTTAGACAACAGTGGCTTAGGACTAGAGAGGTTACCGCCACTTCACATGTCAAGGTAAACTTTTGATTTCAAGAATTTCATTTCAACGCTTGTAAAAAGGTGGCTCCAACAGTTTGGATTATTCTTGTTGATATTGTGGGTTTATTTTGAGATCTATCTTCATATATATGCAGGCACTTAACACTTATTAATATTGGTCTTTATTACATAGAATTATATTATTCTACCTATGTGAGGGGTTAGGGAGGTTAGGTCCCTAACATACCCTCCCCCTTGAATAACAACCTCGTCCTCAAGGATTCAAATGAAGAAATTATTGTAGAGTGGTGGTCGGCTCCCAAGTGGCATCTTCTGGAGGTGTATCTTTCTATTGGACTAACACTTCCTTGATGATGCATTGATGGAGACGAAATTCTCATTGGGCCAAGATTCCTTGTGGCTGCAACCATACAGAACCTTCTTCATCTAACTCAGAGACACTAGTTTGCATTTGGAACTTAGTTCCAATCACCTTCTTTAAGCAAGAAACATGAAAAACGGGATGGAGTTTCGACTAAATGGGTAGAGCTAACTGATAGGCCACTGATCCCACATGCTTGAGCATTGTATAAGGACCATAAAATTTGGGCACAAGTTTCTGATAGTGTTTATCTTTGAGTGAATTATTCATATAAGGTTGTATTCGAAAAAACAATTGGTCCCCTTCAACAAAATGGCATTCGGAATGACTTTGATCTTCTTGTTGCTTCATGTGATTCTAATCTATGACCAAATTTTCTTTGAGGGCATGAAGAATAGCCTCACGAACTGTAATATTTTTTTCAACCTCATGAACCTTCGATACCCCTGGCATATAGGAGAGAATTGATGGGGGATTTTGGTTGAAGACTGCTTTAAAACGAGTCATGCGAGTAGTTGTATGGTAAGATGTGTTGTACCATCATTCAGCTATGGGTAACCATTGATCCCACTGATTTTTCCTCTCAGATGCAAAACACCTCAAATATGTTTTCAAGCACTTGTTGACAACTTCAATCTGGCCATCTATTTGGGGGTGATAGGCAATGTTGAGATGTAATTCCGTGCCCAGTAGCTTGAACAATTCTTGAAAAAAAATGTTGGTGAAAGTGGGGTCTATGTCAAAGACAATAGAATTAGGCATGCCATGAAGCTTGAACATATTAACCATGAATATTTGAGATACTGTGGCAGTTGTGAATGGGTGTTGAAGAGCACAAAAATGAGCATATTTAGAGAGAGGATATACGACCACCATGATGATTGACTTATTGCCTGATTTAGGTAAGCCTACAATGAAATCCATAGAAACATCTCACCAAATAGTTGGGGGAATCGGAAGTAGTTGAAGTGTACCCAGAGCTTTGACAGTTTCTCCCTTATTGCATTGACAGAACTTGCAATTAGCCACAAAGGTGGGGTCATCCTATTCCATACCCTTGGCGTGCCTTTTTTCTCCATTGCCACCATTTCCATCATTTCGGATCTAGATGTAGGACACCATAACAAAGCTTGGATAAATCATCAGTAATGTCATGCAAAGAGAAACAATGTTCCATTTGGTTGACCCAGCATGTGGGATCCTATCCATCAAACTTGTTCACCTCAATTCTGGGAGGGAAGAGGTCTAGAGAAAAGTGTGTAGTATGAGGACCTTGGTAATGGGAAGAGCCATGGTCATCCTGATAAGATGGTTGTTCAAAAGAGGAAGGGTTCTGGGAATGACCATGAAGTGTTCTTTGAGGTATTTGAGGTATTTGATGTGGGAACATTGTTCCTTGAGGATATCAATAGTCAAATTGATTGAGCTAAGGTTGGAATTGATATTCTTGATGTCTTCCTGGTTTTGGTGGGTGTCAGCAATCAAGGTATTGAGTTTTTGGGCTCGTGTGGTATCCATTTGGAAAAATGAGAAGGAAAATAGTATAGGGTAAACAAAAGGGGTCTGGAGGGGTGGGTGGGACCACAGAGAAGAAGTATTTCAAATGATAGGTACCATTGCAGTCAGGGAGAAAATGGGGATCCAATGGGATAGGGGCCAAATCAGGGTGTCGTAGAAGGGTC
>SNQJ01S0055157.1:25997-41544 GCA_010110895.2 Picea sitchensis
GGTGTAAATACTTCATGGGGTATAAACACGGCTGAAAACAAGGACCTATGAATCATGAAGATAATCAGGCTCCACAACCAACAATCTTAACCTTTCCTTCTCAAACCCCTAGGTCACTGGGGACGTCTCCCCTGGGCCATCAACCCTAAATAGAAAGAGGCATCATATTCAGGTGACAGTGATAGGATAACCTATGTTACACCAATTTTAATTTCCATTAACCCTTCCTTTGATCAAAGTATAATTTATGCGATAACAATACCCTCTACTCCTATTTATACTAAATCTATCTATCCAAAAGAACAATCTAGAGGAAGATCCTTCTAGAAGTAGAATCTTCTAGTAGGTCTTCTTACATTTGACTTATTCTTCCTTATTGCTAGGACTTATAAATATTGGTCTTTATTACATGGAATTATATTATTCTACCCACGTGAGGGGTTAGGGAGGTTAGGTCTCTAACATATGCTAATTAGGGGACATGGACATAGATGGGGGTTGATTAATCCACAAGTGTTATATGCCAAAATGTCACACTTGAGTTTCGCACTCTAAGTGTCGCAAGTATCGCAAAGTGATGTATGCACCTTGTTAAGTGTCACATGCACAGTCACAAGTGTTGTATGAACCTTCCCAAGTGTCACATTCACTTTTTTGAGTGTCACAACATCTTAACACCATGAAAGAACATTTGTCACAATCCCTAGTCAATGTGTAAGAGAAATATATCATATGAAGGTCAAAATACTATGTGCACATTAATTATTCATTATTGTTCAAAAAAAGGAAATTAATCTCATCCATCTCACATTCAGTTTCCTAATATCAAGGAAAAGTTGAGAATCTCGTGGATGGTTGAGAAATTTTCTCAAACCAAAATCCTAATTTTTTGGATATTGAGAGATATTTCCTCCTTAAAATCCTTGAGAGATATTTTCTCCCTAAAATCCTTGGGAGATATTTTCTCCCTAAAAATCATGAAGATCCCAATTTAGTGGATCTAGTGATTGATCTTCTCCATGGTCGTTAATCCTCTAAATACCATATAATGAGGGCATTCCAAGGTGAGAGTGGGAAGATTATAAGTATCAAACCTTTGATTCTGGAGGAATCGTCATCATTTTTATGTCAATGTCATGAAATGGATGGACGAGAAGAGCTTGGAGAAGTGATTTCCTCATCACTCATGCTTTCTAAGTGCCTTCTTTGGCTTTCCAATTAATATCAACTTGGCTTATTCCCTTCAAGTTCATATGTTCTACATTTACTTGTATATTGTCATTTTAGTCTTCATAGATAGATCCACTTTATATAATCATTTAGAGTAGGAGGGAGAGTTCCTTTTCTAGCCATTGCAGGGTTTCAATTGCATTGAGGAGCTTGGAGATCAAGCCTAGGAATTGGAGTAGCGAGGACGAACGTCGCTACAAGGTACGCCATATTCTTCTTCTCTTTTGTTTGATTGATTGAGATAGATCTATAGGGAAACTAGTAACCACTTGTTCAATTTTGTCTTTGGACCAAAAATAGGAGTCTGGGTTCAAAGGGGAGCTTAGCCTATCCACAGGGTAATATTTCTCCCAGCAGAAAAATGGTGACTACGTTGGGGAATAATTTTGACTAGTTTTTCCTCTTTTTTGTCTTGAATCCATTGCATGTGATTAGATATTTCTTGTTTGATGCTTATTTATGATCTATTTCCCCTTCCATATTCCTCATTGAAGAGTCTACAGATCCATTGACTAAGTCTCTTCTAATTTTGAGTTGTTAGAAGTCATTTTTGAGCTTTTCATAAACTGGCACTCCCCTGCAGTTCACACCAGTGCACCATTAACTTGATCGAAGCTCTCCTGAAGTGTATATCAAGGAACCATTAGCTGACTAGTGATCCCCCTAAGCCTCCTAGGGGACGCCAGTATAACATTTTATGTTCTTTGAGTACTTGTCGACTTTTTTAGTCTTTGATTGAACAATTTATCTCACACTTGTTTTCTCTTAGTTCTTGTCAGTTTTGAGTGCGCTTTCTTTTATTCCTTTTTGCTTCATTTTTCTTTGTTTTGAACATTGATTTATTTCATATCATTTGAAATTTGTGAAGCATTAAAAAAAAATTCATATCTCATTGCATTGAATCAAACGAAAAGAATTTTTCATTCTAAATATTTGGGTGATTCATTTTTTAGCTTGTAACTACATTCAAAGATTTTTTATGTTTCTTTCTTTGAAATTTGTAATTATTTTCTTGAAACCTCTTACTCCTTCCCATAGACAGATTTCATCGAAAGAAAAGGTTGCATTTGCATTCATATTTTTCTTTTGAATCCTTCTTGGAGTCAAGTGCCACACATCATAGTTAAGTTGCATCCACAATCCCTTTTGAGTAACAAAAATCCATAAAAGGAACAAGCATGTAATCTAAAATCAACTAGACCTTTTATTTTATAGAAAACCAATGAGTCTAGTATTTTAGGGCCTTGGTTGTAGGGTGGAGAGTAAATTCTCCAAGGCTACTTACACAAGATTGTAGAATACTATAGAGTGTTGAAATACAAGTAGTAACAATTGACGTTTTTTGGGAGAGCTCCTCTTACACGGGAGTTAAACACGAGATCAAGCGAAGCGATGGTTTGATATATCCCCTCTTTTGTTTTGCTAGTGGGACTACAGCAAGTTCAGAGATTTTAAGAATGGCGGGTCCTTAGAGTGACACCACTTATTCTTATTATTTGGGTCGTGGATTTGTGTCCACCATTCCTAGTTCCATTTTCTTAGTCTTGACTCTCAACTGGTTACCTACACGATCGCCTGTTGTGAAATTGGTATACATAGTTGTTTTTCCTAGGTTTCTACGTGAGTGACTACAAGGGGGGTTCCTTCTTCATAAGGTTCCTTTTGGTACATGAGCTAGACATCACATCACACTTACAGTACCTCTAGAGGGTGGCCCCATGAAGCGAGGGTTACTTGCATCGCGAAGGGTTGTTTTATGGAGGTCGGGGTAACTACTTCTCATATCTTTGTTGACGGCCTCATCTCCCGTATCTGCAAGATACCTACTTCCTTTTTTTGTTTTCTCTTATCTCATAGGAACTTTGATAGTGTGTTCTCTTTGATTTAGAAATACCTTAGGATTGGGTCCGTGTTGATGGGGTCAATTCCTGGAACTACCAACGAAGCGACCCCTTTTCTCAGGGAGCCGTTTGTTTTTCCTTCTATGGGACACATTGGTTCTCCTTATATCACCACTTTGACTTTTCCTGGACTCGCTATTGGGTTACCAGTTGTTACACATTATTTTCATCACCTCTGTGACCGTTAATGATGTACACCTATCCTTTTTATTTAGAAGGATCAATTTCCTTAATCCCTGAAAAAGAATGAAGATGAACTTTCTGAGAGAGATGAAATTATATTTTCCTTTGTAAAAAACCTTGTAAAGAAGGATCATTGCACCTTGCTCAGTGTTAAGGGTGTGATGATATAGGATAAACGCAGAATACACCACAGTGTCCTGCGACATCATTGCAATTTGCTTAGTGTTAAGGGTGCGGTGATTTCTCATATGAAGAAAAAGAGAATATTCTTGATGCTTATAGAATAACAGCTTCGAGGGTGAGGTGGCCTTCGATTGGTTTGGATCTGAGTTGCATCCATTTTCTAGTGGGATCAACCTAACTTCATCATCCTATCCTTTTCATCTTATAAAAGGAGAATATTTCTCATGGGGAAAGTTAGTTGTTAGCTAGCTTGGAGTTAAACTTTTTTGTGTCACCTTGGAGAATAGATTTTGAGAAGGGATTATGATAGGCTTATGATTTATGTTGTCAATATAAATTGTTAGTATCTTCAAACTTACAATCTCGGAACTCGTTGGAGCATAAGTGTGTGGGAAGCAAGGAACTATTGGAAGGAACCTGACAACTTCAAGGCATCTGGTTGTATCTTTCTTCCACATTCTTTAATACATATATACTTTTTATTTCCTATATGAACGTTATTTGTCCATATTGTATGATTCCTTGATCACGTACATAGTTTCATATCGAATAGACTATGTTATTCTTGTCTTCGTTCGCTTGTGTTTCTTTGTATATACTTCTCCATAAGCCTTACAACAGAGTTGGGATCACATTGGAAAGGTCAAGTATACAACATTTAAAAGGTATATTTTGGATCCTCTTATTATTTGGTAACTTAAATCTAAGGAAAGTTTAGTATATTATCTTGTTTTGTTCTAGTTTATAGGTGAAACTAGGGAGATCAGTTTGTGTCTGTAGTTACGAATTCGTCCAGTAACAAAATTGGCAACCATACTAGGGAACGGATTTTTTTCCTAGTAGTCTTTTTCCTTCCTTGTTTTCTTGAGTTTCTGATTTTCTGAGTCACTGGGAGATCCAATATGACTGACTGACTGTTGAATTCACAGAAAAACCTTTATCATTTTTTTTTTTCCATTTTATAAGTGTTCGACGCACCCTACTTTGAGACACAGTGCAACATCGTCGCACCGTAATGTTCTCTGGCCTGTGACAACCCAGGAATTTCACACTGTGTTGGATTGTAGCTTGTGACGATCTCTTGGAAAATTGATTTTTGATAGTTTTTCCTTTCCTAGATCCAAGATATGGTTTTGGGGTGAATTTTTGGGTTTGACTATAGTCTAGTTACAGTTTGCTTGAGAGATTTGAATCTGCTTTTAGCCATCTTTGCTTTGTTTTAGCTTGTTATCTTTTGAAATATTTGATCTTTTTCTTTGAGTGTATTTCAGTTACAAAGCATTTTTTTCTTTAGAATTATTTAGTGAAAGCACTTCTTTTTCTGAATAGTTCATTTTAAAAGAAAAAAATTAGTTTGGGTCACTTTTGTTTTGAAGAAGCTCGCAATTGTTTTTAGTGTATATTTGAAAACAAAAAGTTTAATTTCTTTCCTTGCATTAGATTGGGAGCATCTTTTCATTTGAAGTAGCAAAATTGCATTTGGGGGGGCCAAGAATCGTGTATTGGTGTCCAGTCTCTTTGGCTCATTTCTTGAAGATCTTTATATTGTTGAGTTTAATAAAATTTTGGGACAATGTGCATCTGGGAATGATAAACGTTTTATCCTTCTCGTAATATATCTTTCATCGAAGTGAAATATTTTCATTCTCATTTATTTTCATTGTTTAGAGTTGTTCAAAACATCATTTAGTCCATGCCATTTTCCTCTTGAGTAACAACAACTTAATCAAATTTAAGCATTAATTAAAATCTACCTAGAAACTTTTATTTCTAGGGATATTTGCAACCTACTTTAGATTAGTTGTAGGGATTTGGAATAGGAGTGAAAGATAACTTTCCAAAGCTGTAAAAAACATAGAATCTTGAGTTAGGGAGTGGTGAAATCCATTTACTACATTTTGTCTTGGGAAGCCCTTCTCACACAAGGATCAATCATGAGGTCGCATTAAGGACAACATAGTTACTAGCCCTTCTTTGTTGGTCTTAGTGTAGTGGTTTTGCATATTATTGGAGGTCACTTCAGAAAGAAAAAAAATCGTATGCGGGCCTTCTCAAGTCAATTTTGGGCTCACTTACCCTGTCCTTGCATGTATATCGGATTGTCGACTATTTCCCCAGGAATCATTGTTATATTTGGTAACCTTAGTGGCCTTTATTTATGGTTAATACACGAGGTGACGATGAAGGGGAAAGTCATCGTTGTACCTGGAATCGACATTTTCCAAACTCACTCAGGCTCCTTGGAGGGTAAATCCATGTTTATTATGTGGAATCTTGCACGAAGGCATAAATCCATTAAGTAGGTCGTCAACATAACTTTTCCACCTGCTCTATCTCATCCCCTTCTTACATTGTTCCTGCAATGTTGGATTTCATCACCAACTAGTGCATTCATTGTGAGAAGGTTTTGTTTTCTTGTTTGCTTCCTATATTTTTAGCGTCTGTTGTTTTTTTTCCCTTACAGACCTTAGGTTAGATCCATATTTATGGCATCTATACCTGGAATGACCATTGAATCAACCCCTTCTCCAGGGGAACCTTTTTTTTTACTTCTTACGTAAAACTTGGTCCTCCTTTAATCGCTACTTTGAGCCTTCCAGGACTCACAATTGGGTTATCGGTATGGTTGTTTTCCACTCCAATAATCCTGAATGCATCAAGTTCCTCAGTTGTAAGCACTTCCCCCCAAGAACATCAACCTCATGTTGATCCTTCACCTTCTTCACCAGTAAGATCTTCTTCGCCTTCTTCACTTGCAAGGTCTTCTTCCGTTTCATATTATTCGCTTAGTGAAATATATAAAGCTAGTAACCCGGTGGATAAGAAGAAGAATAAAAGGAAGATTAAGAAGAAGAAAACTAAGCAAGGGTCCAAAATTCCAACCATTAACATCCATGTTGGAAAACAATCAGTTACTGATAATCGTGTTAGGAGTGTTGATGATGCCAATATCACCCAAAAAACCCATAATCCCAAGTACCCTTGTAGGCTTTGTAAGGGTATCCATCTTCTTAATGATTTCCCTAGTCTATCCAAGGTTATAGAAGCATGGTCTACACACCCTTGCTAGCCCATGTCATTAACCTCTGAACAACATCATTGTAACAACCCTAAGTATTTAATCAATTGTCATGATTTAAATAATTGTTTAATGTATATTATTTTAATTAATTATCCTGGTTAAATATTTGTTGAATGTATATTCGTTTAATTAATTAATTAATTAATTTCATGATTTAATATATGTTTAATAAAATCCAGCTTAATAAATTATTAATTATTATTTTGTATTGGAAGATCAACCCATTAATGAAAAGGGGATAAGGTGGTTGACACCTAATTGAGGGGGGGTAGTTGAGAATTAAATGAAGGAAGAAGGCGTTGAATGATGGGAGGGGAGGATAAGACAAGGGGGGAACATTATTTTGGGGAGGATGGTATTACGGGCTCTGTTTGGAGGATCTGGTTGGAGTTTTGTGGAGGAGTTTGTTGTGGTTTTGCCGAGGAGCTTGTTGGAGGTCTATCACAGGGGGCACCGGGGTTGCTAGGGATTTTGGGCTCGGGGGGACAAGAAACCGCAAGGGTTCCTAGCTGGCTAGGAGGAAAAGATTCAGTTTTCAGGCAATTTCAAGCAGTCTTCAGGCAGTTAGAAACAACAGGAAAGAAAAGGACAAACTTCTTCTTCAAGAGGTATTTTACCAGTATTAATTTTGTCTGAATGAAAGATATGGTACTAATTTTGTCTGAATGAAAGTTATGATATGTACCTATGTATTGAAACTGTGTAATATGTTGAGTAATTTGTTTTGTGACTATTTTGGACTGTATAAAATGAGAATTTAATATTTAGCTGGTTAATTTTCTAGAACTTCAACATAAATTAGTTAGATTTGTTGTAATCCAAACAGAAATAGAAATCTGATGTTGTGTTCAAGAAAGAAAAAGTAATTTAGATTACAAATTTACCATTTAACTTTGAAGCCTTAGTAAAGGGCTTTACACATGGTATCAGAGCTTTAG
Source organism: Picea sitchensis (assembly GCA_010110895.2). Lineage (NCBI taxonomy): Eukaryota > Viridiplantae > Streptophyta > Pinopsida > Pinales > Pinaceae > Picea > Picea sitchensis. Next base: position 33,515 of record SNQJ01S0055157.1, read on the forward strand.
TTTAAAATTTGGGCCCAAAGGCCTGCCTACCCACCCATCCTCTTTACTCTTGACTGAAAGCTATGTTATGTGTCCTGTAAACAGCCCTGAAACCCTCTAAAACTTTAAAACTTGTTGACCTGTACAATGAAACTTTAAAACTTGTTGACCTCTACAATGAAATCCTTGAAAGGGGTTACATGAACAGAAATAGTTAGACACGCATCAGTGCTTTGTATATGGAAAATATAAGGGAGTGTGTATATAAATGTATACAAATCTGGGCCAAGCTCCAACTCCACCTAAATTGCAAGCCAAGCACACAATTTTTTTATATATACAGATTTTTATATATATAAACAGTGTGCACATTGAAAAAAATGAAAATGGTATAATATTATACATATTGAAAGTGTTAAATGAATTTTAACACTCGTTTCAAGTAAACAAACAAATAATAAAAACAATATATGTGTGTGTGTGTGTGTGTGTGTGTCAATTATGCCCAGAAAATTCTAAACAGATATATAAATAAACATATATATATATAACAACAAAAAAAATCGATAAAATAAAAAGTAATAACATAAAATAAAAATGTTGGCCTTTAGACCAACCTCTAATTTTACTTTATCAAAAAACCGAGAGCCAAACATACACCATGAACCGAGATTCCAAGCTATTGAGCGCACACACACCAAGGATCACAAGCACAAGGCACTGAGGAGGAAGCCCAGAATCATGATAAAAAAATAAAATAAAATAAAAAATAAAAAATAAAAATTTATTGGCCAAAAGGCCAATCTCCCAATTAAGACCACCAAGCACTGAGGTCCAATTCTACACATTGTCGAAGCCAGGCACCTAAAAAAAACAACAATTCATCGCAATATTCTGGGTTTTGAACCAATGACCCAGCGAGAGCATTGGGAGAGTGCTATTAACAACGCGCCCACGTGTTGCCTGTGCGTAGAACCATTAAGGATGGGGGAGTTCTATAGTGTACTACGCATCCATTGGACAGGCCTTACAAAAAAATATTGTACAGGCCTTACATAGGCCAAATCTTTGATTATTCAAGCATCTAGTCCAAGTCCAAAGACTGTAGACTCGAGAAATTACCATAACCTGAAACCAAATACCATGTGCCAAGCAACCATTGAGATATACCATGATGGGTGCTACAGTGCCCTATGCATAGAAATACAAGCAAAAACACACAACATACCAAGCCCAAGGGCAAGCGCCGAGCCTGATGCTTTCCACTTGACGGTCTCTTTCTTCAAGGAAACTCCAATGGAATACACGACCATAGGCATGGGTGCCTTTAGCATCTTGATAAAGGAGACCGATAGATAAATGTAAGCTATATTGGAAAACCAGAAGATATCATGGCGATAGAAACTAAATACTTATTAACAGAAATAACACATAAAAAAAATACATGGAGCGCGTTGACTTCTTCTCTCTAGAAGCCTCAAGTTTTTCACAATCCCCAAAATGGAGGAATTGGTAGAAGATGGGTTGGCTCTGGCTTGGCCTAGACTTGTAATAGATAGCCCACCAAGTGGATTCAATTCAATCGAGCCTCTGCCATTGGGATCAACTGTATCTTGGGTCCCAACAACGACTACTACTTGCTCGACTACCTTTGATAGTCCCCTCTGAGGCTGAGGCTGGGGATGGGGTTGGGCTTCCATGGTTACATCATTGAATTGGGGAAGAACACTACATCGACATAAAGGGCATGTAGTGTGTGAAAAGAGCCACATATCAATGCAGTCAAGATGAAATGCATGGTCGCATTTAGGCAGTAACCTTAGTGTTTCATCCTCCTGAAACTCACTCAAACAAACTACACAGTCCATTGACCCCTTTCCAAGCTTCAAACCTTTCACCAGCGAATAAGGGAATATATGAAACCTCTCAATCAGACTCGTGTCAAGACCTTAAGGATCCATGTTCATCCCCCTGTTTCCACCACCTCCTCTTCGAGAGTTTCCCCCTATGTCTTCATCGTTGGTACAATGACAGACATAGATGGAGAAGTTAAAAAATAAAAAATAAATAAACAACCCATGAAAAAAAATCACCGAGTAGAACAACTATAATAATAGCCATGGACGGATTGAAATGGGCACTGAGGTTGTATGGATTACTATAAGGGTTGCCAGAAGAAGAAGAATCATTAATGCTCTTGTTTAATGAAAATGGATAAGGAGAAATAAAGGACATAGCATAAACCAAGGCTCGGGAGATGTCAGTTTCTTTCATTTGTATTCTCCTCCTCATCATTTGCTTCCAAACTACTGGATGGAGCTTGTCACATAAGCCCAAAAAAATTTCATCAAATGGGCACAAAATATTTCGACTGTTTGGCCCCTCGTAGAAATGCCCAAACAACAGGATGATTTGAAAGATTTTCAAATATTGATGGGAGGCGTTCTCGCGATTAAATGAGTTTTTTTTTTCTTTATTTTTTTTTCGGCCCACTAATTTCTAGCTTCCCTATTCAAAGATTCCTGTCATAAATTACTGCCACAAAAGGAAACCCAAAAAAAAAAAAAAGAGGCCTAACCAACTTACATAACCGACTTACAGCAACCCATCACATGAAGGACTCACACACCCAGAAATGATTTCAGACAGAAACTGAGCAAACACCAAGCTACAACCAAGCCTAGCCCACGAGCTAACCCAGCCGTCTGACAAAAAAGAAAACAACACCAGGCCTTCTGTGTGTGAATCCATAGCGCAGCCATTGCAGAGTGAGGGAGAAGAAAACCTTGGTCGTTGTTGCAAAAAAGGGAGAGGCAGCAGAGGAGGTAAGAAGCGTTGTAGAGTGCGTGTAGGGTTTGAGGATAGAGAGCCTTGGAAATGTGTGTAGGGTTTTGAGGATGAGAAAGGGGGAGAGCCTTTAAGTTTTAATTAATAGTTTAAATTTTAAATGTTTTGTTTAAATTTATGTTTTAAATTTAAATATAAATATAAATAAATAAAACTAATTTAAGTCATTAATGTTATCCTAATGATTAATTAATTAGATTGAAGTGATTAATTAATTAATTAGTGACTAATAATGTTAAAATAAATAAAACTACTTAAAGTGATTAATTAATTAGTGACTAATAAATTAGATTGATTAATTAATTAAGTGAGTAATTAGTGTTAATGAGAACTTATGTTAGAAATCACATTAATTAGTTTTAAACTAAAAATTAAGGATTTAAACCATGACACGAGGGAGGGAGCTCTAGGCCATCTCCTTATGGTAATAGAGTCTTTCCAAGGACAATTGTCACATGTATTTCGATGGCAGCGAGTGTAGCATCCTGGTCATCACCAACGACGTAGGCATGTCCACGACCATCTCAGGGAGCAGCTAGTAGGGGTAGGGGTTCCAGTGGAAGGAACTCATTTTAGAGACCGTCACAGAGCAGTGCACAGGTTCAATCTCGTGTTACATGTTGGGAATTTGGAGGACCCCATTACCAGCGTGACTGCCCAGAGTTGCAAGCAGGATTTGTTCATAGAGAAGAAAAGGCCCCAATGGGAAGAGCAAGTGGAAGCCACTAGATTTATGCAGTATTTAATAATCGCCAAGCAGAAAATAAATCCATGGTGGTGGACTTGTCAGGTACGCTAAATATTTTCAATAATAAAATTGTATTTGATTTTGGTGCTACAGATAGTTTCATTTCACCATCTGCATTAGAAAAGAGTGGGTTGGCAGCCCACGATCACGATAAATTTAAACAAGTCAAGATGCCTTTGGGGGAAAAACAAGCGGTAGGACCTAGCATTGATAATTGTCTAGTAGACCTGGGAGTGTGTACTACCAGGTTGAAGGTATATGTCACTGCTCTCGGGACATATGACCTAATCATTGGAATGGATTGGTTAGAAGCCCATCGAGTGATGGTAGATTGTTTCGCAAAAAGGGTGCTTTGTGTTGATGATGAAGGAAGGCTAGTAGAGATCCACGGTGTACGGAGAAAGGTGTCTCTATGCTTTATCTCAGCTATGAAGTTTAACTGGTGCATGAGGCAAGGGTGTCGACTATATGTAGTGGAAGCAGTGAATGAAAGGAAAGGACCCTCCTTGGATCAGTACCCAGTATTGTCAGAGTTTAAGGATGTTTTTCCGAAAAAGTTGTCAGGGTTACCTCCTGAGAGAGATCTTGATTTTACTATTGAGCTAAAACATGGTGCAGAACCAATTTCCAAGACTCCGTATAGGATGACAGCACCAGAACTTTGTGAGTTGTAGATGCAGTTGAAAGAGATACTCGACTTAGGGCTAATAAGGCCCAGTGTCTCACCTTGGGGTGCACCAGTAATATTTGTGAAGAAGAAGGATGGTTCCTTATGACTATGTATATATTATAGGGACTTGAACCATGCTACAGTGAAAAATAGGTACCCAATGCCACGAATAGATGATCTCTTCGATCAGATGAAAGGAGCAGTGGTATTCTCAAAAATTGATTTGCGATTAGGGTATCACCAATTAAGGATTAAGGAAGGCGATATTCCTAAAACTGCCTTTTGAACTCGGTTTGGGCATTACGAGTTCATTGTAGTACCTTTCATATTAACCAATGCACCAACAGTATTCATGAGCCTCATGAATGGTGTATTCCAGAAGTACTTAGACCACTTTGTACAAGTATTTTTAGATGATACCTCATCTATTCCAAGAACGAAAGAGAGCATGAGGAACACTTGCGAGTGGTGATCTATTCCAAGAACGAAGAGAGCATGAGGAACACTTTATGTAGTGGTGTTGTCTTGTCTAGAGAGAACAAATCAGCGAGAACAAATTGTATGGGAAGTTTTCGAAGTATTCCTTCTTCCATAAATAAATCCACTATTTAGGTCATATCATTTCCGGCGAAGGAATCTCTCTAGAAAAGGTAAAGGCCATTATGGAATGGCCAGTGCCGAAAATGCTCATGAGGTAAGAAGCTTCATGGGGCTAGTAGGTTATTAACGGAGATTTGTGGAAGGATTCTCTAAAATAGCGAAACCCATCACCACTTTGCAACACAAGGGGGTTAGATATGAATGGACAGAAGAATGTGATAGTGCATTCATCGAGCTTAAGAGGTTACTGACTAGTGCGACAATTCTACGAGTGTCGAATATGGAAAAGGACTTCACAGTCTGCAAGGATGCCTTGAAGCAAGGGTTGGGGGCCGTGCTAATGCAGGATGGAGGAGTGATAGTGTATGTGTCAAGGAAGTTAAAGAAACACGAGGAGCTTTACACTACTCATGATTTGGAATTGGCAGCCGTAATGCTAGCTCTAAAACTTTGGAGGCACTATCTAGTGGGGCGAAACTTTGAGCTCAAAAACAGACCATCAAAGTTTAAAACATCTCTTCACTCAAATGAATCTGAATGTCAAGCAAAGGCAATCCAGTGAGTTTATGAGTGAGTATGATTTTTTTATTTCATACATCAAGGGAAAGGAAAATGTGGTCGTGAATGCCTTGAGTAGGAGACCATGTGTATTCTTTTTGGTACCCTTAAAAGTCAATCTAAGGGAACGTGTGTTGACGCAACTCCTTGGAGACAATTGGTATTTAAAGGTTACTTCAAACCTCCAGAGTGGGAGGCAATTAGATCCAAAGTATGAAGGATATAGTCTAGAAGCAGATGGACTATTAAGATATCGAGGAAGGATGTACATCCCCGAAGGTGGGGATATTCAAAGCATCATACTGAAGGAAGCCCATAGAGCACTTTATTGTGCACATCCGGGTGTGAAGAAAATGTACACAGACATAAGGAAGCTCTTCTTCTGGGTAGGCATGAAGCGTGATGTAGTCCATTTCATCACCAAGTGCCTAGAGTGTCAACAAGTGAAATCCGACCACCATCACCCGGCAGGTCTCCTACAACCACATGATGTTCCTATGACCAAGTGTGAAGTCATTTCTATGGATTTTGTTGTGGGGTTGTCGCTCACATCTCATAGACACAATGCCATCCTTGTGATAGTTGATAAGTTACCAAGAGTTCTCATTTTATTCTGGTTAGAGACACTTACGATGTCACTGAAGTGGCACATGTGTTTGTAAGTGAGGTCATTCGTTTGCACGGAATACCCAAGAAGATCATTTCAGATAGGGACTCCTGATTCACTTCTAGGTTTTTGACAAGTTTGCAGTCAGCGCTGGGGACTCATGAGTTGAACTTAAGAACAGCTTATCATTCGGAAACAGATGGGAAAATTGAGAGAGTAAATCAGGTTATGGAAAACATGCTTAGGATGTATGGTACAGACAATCAAACCCATTGGGAAAAGTACCTACCTTTAGTGGAGTTCGCCTACAATAACAATTTTCATAGCTCCATCGGAATGCCACCCTACGAAGCTCTGTATGGAAGGCCTTGCAGAACACCATTGAGTTGGGAAAGATTAGAAGACCGAGTGACAGTTGGGCCAGAATTGATTCAAGAGATGGAGGAACAGGTGATTTAGATTAGGCAGAGACTAAAGGAAGCACAGGATAGACAGAAAAGTTATGTGGATGCACACAAGACTGACCGAAGTTATAAAGTGGGAGATCAGGTTTTCATTTGTATCAGACCCAATAAGATTACCATTTGGTCTGAGAAGGGAACAAAGTTGTCACCTCAACTTATAGGACCGTTCAAAATCCAAGAGAAAATTGGACCTATTTCCTATCGTCTCGTACTGCCACCCCACTTGCATAAAACTCATAATGTTTTCCATGTGTCTATTCTATGTCATTATGTTGTTGATGAATCACATAAACTAAATTGGAAGGAATTGCAGGTCTCGGACACGGGAACCCTCATGGTAGAACCATTACGCATATTGGACCATAGAGTTCGACAACTCAGGAACCGTTTGGTAGACCAAGTTAAGGTCCAGTGGGACAAGTATAGTCCAGGATCTGCTACTTGGGAGGATGTCGAGACATTACGATGAGATTATCCCTCACTTTTTTTTTTACCACCTCAATAATATGTTTCTCAAAGGTTGGGTGTATGTAACACCACCTTTTGACTTAGACAACTAGGATTACCTGAGGCCTAATTACCTTTATTTTTTATTCTTCGTGAAACTATTAATGATACACTTGAAATTTTAAGACGTATGAACCTTTATAAATGTTTAAATGTTATTTGAATGATGATGGATATGATGCGACCTACTATGTGAATGCAAATTCTATAAATGTTTAAATGTCACTTAAATGATGATGGATATGATGCAATCTCTTATGTGAATGTGAAATATATGAATGTTTAACATTATGTGAATGATGATGGCGATGATGCAATCTATTATGTAAATGAAAATCTTATGAATGGGTGATGTTAATTGAATTATGGGGATATTATGAGATCTATTTCTAACTTGGAAATTTAGACATTAAAGTTGTTGGTACATGGATACCGAATTGAGATTATGGTCGGATGCATTTACATTATGATAATGCATAGATATGTATGAGTTTGTGTTATAGACTAATTTTCAGGTTAATGGGCTATGAAATAGCCAAGGGATAATGGTAATGAAAGTGGATGTCATGACCACCGACTGAGAAACAATATGGTATGAATCTTGGTATGTGAAATTATATTGTTTTGAATGCATAGCTATGATATGTGGACCAGTGCGGGATTTCAGGTGATGAGACTACCTAAAAACTGAATAAATGATGAAAAAATCCCTAGCAACACGATGCCACTGTATATTCCATTGTAGGGTGTGGACCCTAGTCCTATTAGGAGGGGTGGAGGAATTTCCCACCGTAATCCTCCGAAACCTGGAGTCATGGGAGGACGTTGTTAGCTCACGCTCCCCTAGACATGTGATGATGACTATCAGTTGCCTGTTGGGGAAGCTTGGTCAAGATAGTGACACTTATGCTTACGGGTTCTATTTGGAGTTAGGTCAATATAGTTGACGCTCCAAGATAGTCCAGCAGAGGAAGGATAGGAATGGAATATGGAAGTAAGTTAGGGAGGAAGGATGAGTAGAAATAGTTGAGAGTGTATGGAGATTTGTCT
>SNQJ01S0055157.1:43359-67237 GCA_010110895.2 Picea sitchensis
CTTGGTTGGAGTGGCTTTGAGATTTGATTTGTCAAGACAGATTGTGAGTAGCTATCAGATATATGGTCTCAGAATCCTTGGAGCAAGAAGTGTGTGGGGAACGAAGGATGGTTGGAAGGGACCTTACGACATCAAGGCAATGGTTGTAATCTCTCTTTCACATTTAATATGATACAGTAATATGATTCTTTCCCATAAAGATATGTTTTATTTATTGTATAACTCCTTGATCATATACTTAGATTGATTATTGAATATGTTGAGTTGTCTTCACTTCGATTGGTTTGTATTGTTGTGGTCTTGACGGTACAAGAGCATTGGAGCGAAGCTGGAACAACAAAGACTAAAGGAAGCGATCATAAGGTATGTTCATGGTTCTTGCCTCCTATTTCATTCAATAGTTAAAATCTAAAGAAAGAGTAATATTCTGTTTTGTTTTGTTCTAGATCCAGGTGGATCTAGGGAGATCGGTTTGTGTCTGCACTTACAGATTTATCCAATAATAGTTGTGATCCAGGTGGAACCAGAAGGTGTCCTGCAAGTGCATCCTGTACGTATATTGGACAAAAAAGAAAACAGCTCTGGAATCGAGCTATAGAGCTTGTAAAGGTCCAGTGGACCTGGTATGGTCCTGAGGACATGACACGGGAGCATGCAGATGTTATGCGGGCAGAGTACCCGCATCTTTTTGAAAATTTTGAAGAACTTGCAGATGCGATGTAAAGTGGCACTGAGGACAGTGAAAAAATAAGGGGAGGGGGATTGTAGTGTCCCCAAGGCCGAGCCCCGTTATAGATCATGATATATGAAATTAATTGTAAATGTGCTCTATAGGCTGGTGAGCCAAGTTTTGTATAAGCCGGAAGGCTTATGTGTTTGTTAGGCCAAGAAGCCTAAGTGTTTGAGGGCCAGGAGCCTACTGTTGTACTTGTATGTATGCAGAATAATCAATAAAATATAAACACCGCCAGGTGCAGATCGACCATGATGAATGAGTGAAGGGGGATTGAGCGTCCACGGATTGGGCAAGAAACTAGGGGCTGGAAGGTGGGAAAGGGGCTAAGCGTTGAGCCTAGGGGGCTTAAACCTGGGAAATAATATTTTAATATTATTTCAAAAAAAGACATGTGCATTTCTATTTATCCTAAGTTTTGGAAAGGGAAAGCGTGCAAAAGGGATGCAGGCTGATGGAACGCATGCAGTTCCAAGGGTGACAAGTGTCAGCCCTAGTGCATGCAGATAAAACGGCCAAGATGAGTCGTGAGGGGGATTCCTCCTCCATTCCACCCAACTTCTTGAGCGTGTATAGGCTCTGAGAAGTACAATTAACTCGACCTCTGCAAAGAATACCTCGTGCGTCCCTGAGAGATGGAAAGCATGTGCTTGTTCTGAATAATCCGTACCTCTCTGTCCCGAAGTTGTGACCGTGAGACCCATTTCCCATCGCCGAACCAGTTCGAGAAATCCTGTATCTGGCTCTGAGGAAACTGGTGTATTCCTCTGTTTTGGAACGAGAAATTAAATAGTCTGTGTTGATTTCAGGAATAGCCTGTGTGTGTGTTGAATTCTGAAAGGTTGAAACATCCTCTGTCTGAGCGTCGAGCCTATGTGTGGAACCAATCCGTGAGACCATCCTCCATTGTTAAACCTACTGGATAGCTCGTGTCTGTTTTCCCCTTGGGTTGTTGTGACCATGCATTACTGGACTGCGTGAGGCTTGTTGGCCTGTGAGTGACTCCTCCAGGTGAGAGAGTGCGCAGAGGGAGGAGAGAACTCCTGGAAGGAACCCTGTAGCTTCCATAGAGCCCAGAGACTTTCGGTCCAGGCTGTTCCTGTAACCCAAGGTAAGGGAGACTGGCAGTCGAAGGACTATCCAGGTGACAAAGAAGGTGCACTCTCCTGGGGTGGATCAGGCATGTGGGGAATGAGGGTTTGTGGGCAGTGAGCGAGGGAGATTCCTGGGAGAGCTTTCTTCCTGGTGGTTGTGTATGACTGAATTCCCTGTAACCTCAGCCTGAGTCTGGATTCCTTGCCCTGGGTCGGAGCTCAGTCCCATCTCGGGGGTGACCCACTGTTGAGTTGAGGAGAAGTGCAGTCTACGGCTGGGAGGTTCGTGGGAGGCCTGCATTTGGTTGGTGGATTTCTTCACTGTCAACAGATAAGTATATGACTATGTTTTATCACATTTGCATGACTCTTCTGGATATCTTATGATGTTTTCCGCTGTGTAAATGAATTATTGTTGAATGTTATGGCTTGTTTAATTGTAGCAATAACTTATATATTTTACTCTGAGATTTAAGTGTGTTTAATTGTTTAAATGCATGTGCTTATAATGTCTGTACGAATTATTTAAAATTCCATGTATAGAATGGTAACTGAGAGGTTCGAAAACCTCGGTTGCGAAAAGGGTACACTACAGAACCAGTTGACAAAGTGGTCAATTTGATCCCATCCTTGGTCAATCCCACTCTCCCATTAGAGGGTGAAACCCAAGCAGTTGATCCAATTCGATCCATCGACCCCATTCTCCCCTTGGAGAATGAAACCCAATTGGTCGATCTGATCCAGTCATCGGTCGATCTGATCCCTTCATCAGTTGATCCTACTCTCCTGCTAGAGAATGAACCTGACATTGTCCACATTTTTCTCGTTGATACAGAATCTACCATGCTAGGGGGTATTCCTCCTTCTCCCATGGATCCCCCTCCAAGTAATGAGGCCATCCTTTTTTATTAGGGTGCACTAACTGGACCTCCTCTTCCCTCTTACATTCCTTTCAATATTACAGTACAAGTTTGTGGTCGATACATTCCACAGACGCTGTTAGACTAAGGTGTGTATGTTAGTATTGTGTTCTCTATTGCTTGGCAAGCTTTGGGTTGTGCTCAGCTTGTGTTAGTTACGCAAAATTTTTTATCTTTTAACAGAAGAACTAGTCAAAATTTAGGGACCCTTCCACAGTTTCTCGTAACTTTGGGAGGGAAAACTGTATTTATTGATGTTATGGTAGTCTGAGATCCCTTGGATTTCGATTTATTCCTTGAGAGAGATTATGTCTATGCCATGAAATCTATTGTGTTCACTCTTTTTTGTGTGATATATTTCCCTCACGATGGAATAATTGTGACTATAGATCAACTTTCATTTTTTTTCCTTGACTTGAAGATCAACTAAATGACCTCCCTAAACAGTTTGTATACACAGACGGTATTGCACCCGCCATAGGTCAATTATGTGGCATTGTCTCCCATGCCTTCAGTTGCCGATGAAGATGAGCCTCTAACTGTAAGCTCAGTCTCTTATGAATTTGATCCTATATTTGATATGGTGATCTCTTCGATAGGGCTATTAGAGTATGACCTCCTTACCCCTATCGCAACCCTCGACATGTGTTCCTTCCAGAGTGTTTTTCTTCCGTCAAGTGAAGATATATTGGAATCCATGACCGATGTTTGTCCCTTGACATGGTGTCCTTCCAAAGCACTGTCCTCTTGGAAGCCATGATCAAGAAGAGAGTGTTGAGCATGGTTTTCTGATTTCAAGCTCGTTAAAAAATGAAACCAACTACGAGGATAGTTTTGTGTCTCTGTGGCAACCTTGTTAAAAAATTAAACAGAGCTTACGAGGATAGTTTTTGTGGAAACCTCGTTAAAAATGAAACAAAGTTTATGAGCATAGTTCTTCTCCTGTGTCAAGCTTGTTAAAAAATAAAACATCCCATCTCGAGCATAGTTCTTTTTCATGTGTCAATCTCCTTAAAAAATGAAATGTATTTCCCCCCTCTTCGATTGATTCAAGTAATTTGTTACATATAGTATTTGAAGCTTCATTTCATTTGCCTGTGTCATTGGATGAAACGAAGCTTCGGGTGCAATGCTTATATCCTCTGGACTAAATGATGAAGTTAAGTTGATAGCTTCTTAAGCTGGGGGAAAAGTACCAACCATCCATGGATAATGCGTTGGGAAGTCGTAAGCATAATTTCCTCTGGTTCAAGCATGTCTAAAAATGAAACCAGGTCCAAGCATAGTTTTGTTTAGTTTTAAGCTTGTGTAAAAATGAAATTTATCCCAATCATTGTTTTGTTTTGTTTTAAGCTTGCGTAAAAATGAAAACAATCTCAAGCTTAGTCTTTGTTTTTTCTCGTACTCGTAAATCAATCAGAATGTAACCGAGTAAAATTTATCACTTTTTCAAACTCGTAAAGTTTATATGAAAAAGGAACCCCCTGGAGTTCCCTTTAAGCTCTTTTCAGAATCTCTAAACATAAAAATATTGTTGAGCGATCTTGTTATTTTCACGCTCGTTAAATCATTTGAAGAAAACTTTTGTTGAGTAGTAGTTTATCTCTTTTTTGGTCTCATCATACTACTTTGCGAAAAATGAACACTCTAATCAAGAATGATTAGAAAACTTTATGGAGTCCTCTTTAATTTCTTTTCAAAATCCATAAATATGAAAAGACCATTGTGTTTGCTTTCTTTGGACTCGTAAAAAAAACATCGAAAGATCCATATGGGACCGAAGCACTCCTTCCTAGGGTTCGTTAAACATACTTTGAGGGACTCATCGAAGGATGAGATTAAAGTTCAAGAATATGTTATCCTCCTCAAGATTATGTAAAAATAAAGAGGTACTCACCAGAAATGGTGGGAGGGAATTGGGAAAGAAATGTGTTTAAACCTGTATTCTATGGAAGAAAGTTACTCTTGAACATGACACCATTTCACTCGCTTTGTGTTACGGTTAGAAAAATATTCTTGTCTATTGATCATACTCCTTTATAAGATTACAATTTGGTTTGTGATATTTTTGTTTAGTCAGTGTTTCCAAGACAGTTTTTGTGTCGTCAATATGTTCAAAGAGAATTTCAACCCGGAAATCCTTTTATTGCATCGGTCATTTCTGCAGTCCTTAAGCCTTCTATCAGGTCGATCATCCCTGAGTCAGTCATGAATCACTTGTTACTCTGATCTACTTCAAATATTTTTACCCATTTTGTGTCATTGATGGGGAATACATTAAGGCCCTCCTGTGACGAGTCTTTTCCTATCGAATTTGACTCATTATCCACCATAGTTTTGTTTAGTTTTAAGCTTGTGTAAAAATAAAATCTATCCCAAGCATAGTTTAGTTTTTTTTTAAGCTTGTGTAAAAATGAAAACAATCTCAAGCTTGGTCTTTGTTCTTTCTCATGCTCATAAATACCTGAGAATGTAACCGATTATAATTTTATCACTTTTTTGGACTCGTAAAGGTTATACGAAAAAGGAACACCCAGGAGTTCCCTTTAATCTCTTTTCAAACTCTCTAAACATGAAAATATTGTCGAGTGATCTTGTTCTTTTCACGCTCGTTACATTATTTGAAGAAAATGTTTGTTGAGTGGTAGTTTATCTCTTTTTCATTCTCATCAGACTACTTTACGAAAAAGGAACAGTCTAATAAAGCCTGATTAGAAAAATTTGTGGAGTCCTCTTTAAGTTCTTTTCAAACTCCATAAATATGAAAATACCATTGAGTTTCTTTCTTTGGACTCATAAAACAAACATCGAAAGGCCCAAATGGGACTGAACCACTCATTCTTAGGGTTCGTTAAACATACTCTGAGGGACTCATCCGAAGGATGAGCTTACAGTTCAAGCATATGTTATCCTCATCAATCTTGTGTAAAAATAAAGAGGTACTCGCTAGAAATGGTGGGGGGGAATTGGGAAAGAAATGTGTCTAAACCTGTACTCTATGGAAGTGAGTCACTTTTGAACATGAAAAACTTTCACTCTCTTTGTGTCCAGGATGGAAAATCCACTTATCTCTTGATCATACTCCTTTATAAGATTACAAATCAGTCTGTGATCCTTGTTGTTGAGTTTGTGTTTCCAAGACAATTGTTGTGTCATCAATATGTTCAAAGAGAAGTTCAACATGGAAATCCTTCTATTGCCTCAGCCATTTCTTCAGTCCTTAATCCTTCTATTGCGTCGGTCATCCCTTAGTCAGTCCTGAATCACTTGTTACTCTGATCCACTTCAAATATTTTTACCCATTTTGTGTTATTGATGGGGGATGCATTAAGGCCCTCCTGTGACAATTCTTTTCCTGTCAAATTCGACTCATTATCCATTAATTAGACTTAGAAACTAATTGGTACCTTAGAACTTGCATGCCTCAATGGAAGGTTTCCTCGTATTCAATAGTGGGTTTTCATTATTGACCCCTTGATCAGGAGATTTTGCCGAGTGTTCGACCTCAACTCACAAATTCGCACATGTTGGATTGTACTAGGGTACCTTGGGAGTCATTGACATTAATCGTGATTTCCCTCGCACTTTTTAACGGTTTTCATTAATGACTGGTAATCAAGTGGTTTCTACCATGTTCAAGTTTAGCACATGTATTTGCATGGCTAGATTCATACTATAGAATGGTGGAGATGAATAGACTAGATCTTTTCTGATAGATTCAGGTTGTGTTACAGTATAATTAGATTGTACTGTTGCATAGATCCACAATGTATGTCTCATGGCTATGTTTAAATTTGAGTCTTTAACTCATAGATCCATAGTGTATTTTTGGTGTCTATGTTCAGGTTTGAGTCATAATGGCATGGATCCATAGTGTATGTTTGGTGGCCATGACCTCTCTTACTTGACATGGATCTTTGCATGTTGGCATTTATGCTTTGAGTCATTTGTATTCTAAGTATGGGAATTCCTACCTCAGTGATAATATATTATTGTACTGTATTTCCTTGTTTGTTGGTAGGTTTTCGACCGACGTGTTCCTTATTCCCAACACACACTTGACAAAGTTTTTCAGCTATCACTTTATTCTAACTTTATACTTTGGGGGGCTTACTATTACACATTATTTTCGTCACCCCTATGATCGTTAATTATGTACACCTATCCTTTGTCTTTAGAAGGATCAATTGCCTTAATCCCTAAAGAAGAATGAAGATGAACTTTCCCATAAAGATGAAATTATCTTTTCCTTTGCAAAAACCTTGTAAATAAGGATCATTGAACCTTGCTCAGTTTTAAGGGTGTGACGATATAGGATCGATGCAGGTTGCACCATAGTGTCCTACGACATCATTGCAATTTGCTTAGTGTTAAGGGTGCGATGATTTCTCATATGAAGAAAAAGAGAATCTTCTCGATGCTTCTAGAATAACAGCTTCGAGGGTGAGGTGGCCTCCAATCGGTTTGGATATGAGTCACATCCTTGTTCTAGTGGGATCATCCTAAACTCCTCATCCTATCCTTTTCATCTTATAAAAGGAGAATATTTATCATGGGGAAAGTTAGTTGTTAGCTAGCTTGGAGTTAAACTTTTTTGTGTCAGCTTAGAGAATAGATTTTGAGAAGGGCTTATGATAGGCTTCTGATTTATGTTGTCAATATAGATTGTTAGTATCTTCAAACTTATGATCTCATAACTCATTGGAGAAAAAGTGTGTGGGAAGCAAGGAATTGTTGGAAGGAACCTGACAATATCAAGGCATATGGTTGTATCTTTCTTCCACATTATTTAATACAAATATACTTTTTCTTTCCTATATGAACGTTATTTGTCCATATTGTATGATTCCTTGATCACGTAGATAGTTTCATATCGAATAGACTTTGTTATTATTGTCTTCATTGGCTTGTGTTTCTTTGCAGATACTTCTTCATAATCCTTACGACGGAGTTGGGATCACATTGGCGAGGTCATGTCTACAACATTTAAAAGGTATGTTTTGGATCCTCTTCTTATTTGGTAACTGAAATCTAAGGAAATTTTAGTATACTATCTTGTTTTGTTCTAGTTTCTAGGTGAAACTAGGGAGATGAGTTTGTGTCTGCACTTACCAATTCGTCCAGTAACAAAATTGGTGACCATACTGGGGAACGGATTGTTTTCCTAGTAGTCTTTTTCCTTTCTTGTTTGCTTGAGTTTCTGATTTTCTGAGTCACTGGGATATCCAGTATGACTCACTAACTGTTGAATTCACAGAAAAAACTTTATCATTTTTTTATTTTTTCCATTTTTTAAGTGTTTGACGCACCCTGGTTTGAGACACAGTGTGACATCGTCACACTATAATTTTCTATGGCCTACGTCGATCCGGGAATGTCTTACTGCGTTGCATTGTATCTTGTGATGATCTCTTGGAAAATTGATTTTTGATAGTTTTTCCTTGCCCAGATCTGAAATATGGTTTTGGGGTGAATTTTTGGGTTTGATTATAGTCTAGTTATAGTCTATTTGACAACTTTTAATCCACTTTTAGCCATATTTTCTTTTATTAGCTTGTTAGCTTTTGAAATATTTGATATTTTGCTTTGAGTGTCTTTCAGTTACAAAGCATTGTTTTTTCTTTAAAATCATTTAGTGAAAACACTTCTTTTTCTGAATAGTTTGTTTTAAAAGAAAAATTTTAGTTTGGGTTGCTTTTGTTTTGAAGAAGCTCTTTATGCTTTTAGTGTATCTTTGAAAACAAAAAAAAATTGATTTATTGCCTTGCATTAGATTGGGGGCATCTTTGCATTTGAAGTAGTAAAATTGCATGGTTTCTAGCATTTCTTGGTCTTGAATTCTTAAGAAAATTCCCCCTCGTGGCCAAGGGGGGCCAAGAATCATGTATTGGTGTCTAGTCCCTTTGGATAATTTATCGAAGATCTTGATATTGATGAGTTTAATAAAATTTTGGGACATTGTGCATCTGGGAATGATAAACGTTTTCTCCTTCTTGTAATATATCTTTCATCGAAGTGAAATATTTTCGTTCTCATTTCTTGGCATTGTTTAGAGTTGGTTAAAATGTCATTTAGTCCATGCCATTTTCCTCTTTAGTAACAACAGCTTAATAAAATTTACGTGTTAATTAAAATCTACCTAGAAACTTTTGTTTTTAGGGCTCTTTGCAACCTACATTAGATTAGTTGTAGGGATTTGGAATAGGTGTGAAAGATAACTTTCCAAACCTATAAACAAACATAGAATCTTGAGTTAGGGAGCAGTGAAATCAATTTACTAAATTTTGTCTTGGGAATCCCTTCTCACACAAGGGTCAATCACGAGGTTGCATTAAGGCTAGCATATTATTGGGGATCACTTGAGAAAACAACCTTGTGTGGGCCTTCTCAAGTCGATTTCAGTCTTATTTACCCTACCCTTGCACGTATATCGGATTGTCGACTATTTCCCCAGACATCATTGTTGTATTTGGTAACCTTAGTGGCCTTTATTTATGGTTAATACACGAGGTGACGATGAAGGGGAAATTAATCGTTCTACCTGGAATCGACGTTGTCTAAAATCATTCAGGATCCTTGGAGGGTAAATCCATGTTTATTGTGTGGAATCTTGCACCAAGGCGTAATTCCATTAAGCAAGTCATCAAAGTAACTTTTCCACCCACTCTGTCTCAACCCCTTCTTACATTGTTCCCTCGATGTTGGATTTCATCACCAACTAGTGTGCTCATTGTGAGAAGGTTTGGTTTGCTTGTTTGCTTCCTATATTTTTAGTGTGTGTTGTTTATTTTCCATTACAGGCCTCAGGTTTGATCCATATTTATGGCATCTTTACCCGGAATGACCAATGAAGCAACCATTACTCCGGGGGAACCTTTTGTTTTTCCTTCTTACAGAAACGTTGGTCCTCCTTTCATTGCTAATTTGAGCCTTCCAGGTCTCACAATTGGGTTATCGGTATGGTTGTTTTCCATTCCAATAATCCTAAATGCAGAAATTGCTTCGATTGTAAGAAATCCCCCCCAAGAACATCAACCTCATGTTGATCCTTCACCTTCTTCACTAGTAAGATATTCTTCACCTTGTTCACTTGAAAGTTCTTCTTCCATTTCATCTTCTTCGCTTAGTGAAAGCTCTAAATATAGTAACCTGATGGATAAGAAGAAGAAGAAAAGGAAGATTAAGAAGAAGAAAAATAAGCAAGGGTCAACTCAATGACCTCCCTAAATGGTTTGTATACGTAGACGGTATCGTCCCCGCCACAGGTCAATTATGTGGCATTGTCTCCCATGCCTTCAGATGTCGATGAAGATGAGCCTCTCACTATAAGCTCAGTTTCTTATGACTTAGATATTGTAGTTGATATGGTGATATCTTCAATAGGGCTATTAGAGACTAACCTCCTTACCCCTATCACAGCCCTTGACATGTGTTCCTTCCAGAGTGTGTTTATCCCATCAAGTGAAGATCTCTTGGAAGCCATGACCAATTTTTTTCCCTTGACATGGTGTCCTTCTGGAGCATTGTCCTCTTGGAAGCCATGATCAAGAAGAGAGTGTTGAGAATAGTTTTTTGATTTCAATATCATTATAAAATAAAACCAACTATGAGGATAGTTTTGTGTCTCTGTGGAAACCTCGTTGAAAATTAAAATAGAGCTTACGAGGATAGATTTTTTGGAAACCTCGTTAAAAATGAAACAAAGGTTATGAGCATAGTTCTTCTCATGTGTCAAGCTCGTTAAAAAATAAAACAGCCTGTATCGAGCATAGTTCATGTTCCTGTGTCAAGCTCATTAAAAAATGAAATAGATTTCCCCCCTCTTCGATTGAGTCAAGTACTTCGTTACGTATATTATTTGAAGCTTCATTTCATCCACCTGTTTCATTGGACGAAACGAATCTTGGGGGGGAATTCTTATAGCCTATGGAATTCATGTTGAAGTTAAGTCAATAACTTCTTAAGCTGGGGGAAAAGTACCAACCATCCTTGGATAATGCGTTGGGAAGTTGCAAGGATAGTTTCCTCTTGTTCATGCTTGTGTAAAAATGAAGCTAGGTCCAAGCATAGTTTTTTTTAGTTTTAAGCTTGTGTAAAAATAAAATCTATCCCAAGCATAGTTTTGTTTTGTTTTAAGCTTGCGTAAAAATGAAAACAATCCTGAGAATAGTCTTTGTTTTTTCGCGTACTCGTAAATCAATGAGAATGTAACCGAGTAAAATTATATCACTTTTTCATAATCGTAAAGGTTATACAAAAAAGGAACCCCTTGGAGTTCCCTTTAATCTCTTTTCAGACTCTAAACAGTAAAATATTTCCGAGCGATCTTGTTTTTTTCACGCTCGTTAAAGTATTTGAAGAAAACGTTTGTTAAGTGGTAGTTTATCTCTTTTTCGGTCTCATCAGATTACTTTACAAAAAAGGAACACTCTAATCAAGCATGATTAGAAAAATTTATGGAGTCCTCTTTAAGTTCTTTTCAAACTCCATAAATATGAAAAGACCAACGAGTGTGCTTTCTTTATTCTCGTAAAACAAACATCGAAATTCCCATATGGGACTGAAACACTCCTTCCTAGGGTTCATTAAACATACTATGAGGGACTCATCTGAAGGATGAGCTTACAGTTCAAGCATATGTTATCCTCCTCAATATTGTGTAAAAATAAAGAGGTACTCACCAGAAATGGTGGGGGGAAATTGGGAAATAAATGTGTCTAAACTTATATTCTATGGAAGTGAGTCACTTTTGAACATGACACACTTTCACTTGCTTTGTGTCTATGTTGGAAAATCCACTTGTCTCTTGATCATACTCCTTTATAAGATTACAAATTGGTTTTTGATCCTTGTTGTTGATTCAGTGTTTCCAAGACAGTTTTTGTGTCGTCAATATGTTCAAAGAGAAGTTCAACCTGGAAAGCCTTCTATTGTGTCATCCATTTCTGTAGTCCTTAAGCCTTCTATTGCATCGGTCATCCCTCAGTCAGTTTTGAATCACTTGTTACTCTGATCTACTTCAAATCTTTTTAACCGCTTCATGTCATTGATGGGGGATACATTAAGGCCCTCCTGTGAGGATTCTTTTCCTGTCGAATTTGACTCATTATCCATTAATTAGACTTAGAAACCAATTTCTACCTTGTAACTTGCATGCCTCAATGGTAGGTTTCCTTGCTTTCGATAGTGGGTCTTCATTATTAACCCTTGATCAAGAGATTTCATCGAGTGGTTGACCTCAGCTCACAAATTCACACCCATTGTATTGTACTAGGGTACCTTGGGAGTCATTGACATTAATGGTGATTTCCCTCGCAATTGTTAACGGTATTCATTAATGATTGGTAATCAAGTGATTTCTACCATGTTCGACTTCAGCCCATGTATTCGCATGGTTAGATTTGTACTATAGAATGGTGGAGATGAAGACCCTGGATATTTTCTGATAGATTCAGGTTGCGTTGGAGTATATTCATATTGTATTGTTGCACAGATCCATAGTGTATGTCTCATGGCTATGTTCAAATTTGAGTCTTTAACACATAGATCCACAGTGTATTTTTAGTGGCTATGTTCATATTTGAGTCATAATGGCATGGATCCACAATGTATGTTTGGTGGCCATGACATCTCTTACTTGACATGGATCTTTGCATGTCAGCATTTATGCTTTGATTCATTTGTATTATGAGTATTGGAATGCCTACCTTCATGATGATATATTATTGTATTGTATTTCCTTGTTTTTTGGCAATTTTTCGACCAACGTGTTCCTTGTTCCCAAGACACACTTGACAAAGTATTTCATCTATCACTTTGTACTAAATTCATACTTTTGGGGGATTACTATTACACATTATTTTCATCACCCCTATGACCATAAATTATGTACACCTATCCTTTGTCTTTAGAAGGATCAATTTCCTTAATCCCTGAAGAAGAAAGAAGATGAACTTTCCCAGAGAGATGAAATTAGCTTTTCCTTTATAAAAACCCTTGTAAAGAAGGATCATCGCACCTTTCTTAGTGTTAATGGTGCGATGATATAGGATCGACGTAGGTTGTACCACAGTGGCATGCGACATCGTCTAAGTTTTCTTAGTGTTAAGGGTGAGATGATTGCCTGTACAAAGAAAAAGATAATATTCTTGATGCTTCTATAATAGCAGCTTCGAGGGTGAAGTGGCCTTCGATCGGCTTGGATATGAGTCGCATCCCTATTCTAGTGAGATAATCCTAACCTCCTCATCCTATCTTTTTCATCTTATAAAAGGAGAAGAGTTCTCATGGGGAAAGTTAGTTGTTAGCTAGCTTCGAGTTAAACCTTTTTTTGTCAAGTTGGAGAATAGATTTTGACAAGGGCTTATGATAAGCTTATGATTTATTTTGTCAAGATATATTGTTATTATCTTCAAACTTACAATCTTAGAACTCATTGGAGCAGAAGTGTGTGGGAAGCAAGGAATTGTTGGAAGGAACCTGACAACATCAAGGCATCTGGTTGTATCTTTCTTCCAGATTCTTTAATACATATATACATTTTATTTCATGTATGAACAATATTTGTCCATATTGTATGATTCCTTAATCACATACATCGTTTCATATCGAATAGACTCTATTATTATTGTCTTCGTTGGCTTGTGTTTCTTTACATATACTTCTCCATAAGCCTTATGACGGAGCTGGGATCACATTAGTGAGGTCAGGTCTACAAAATTTAAAAGGTATTTTTTGTATCGTCTTCTTATTTGGTAACTAAAATCTAAGGAAAGTTTAGTATATTATCTTGTTTTGTTCTAGTTTCGGGGTGAAACTAGGGAGATCAGTTTGTGTCTGCACTTACCGATTTGTCCTGAAACATCGATCTGGTTGTTTTACACTCTGGTGAACATAAATGATCCTAGTGCTTCATATGTAATCACTCCACCCCAGGACCATCAACCCCATATCGACCCTTTACCTTCTTCACCCATGCGGTCTTGTTCTCTTTCTTCCTCTTCGCCTAGTGAAAGCTCTATAGCTAGTAACCAGGTGGATAAGAAGAAGAAGAAAAGGAATATTAATAAGAATAAAAATAATCTAGGGGGTAAAATTCCAACCACTGAAGGACATGTTGGAAGCAATCAACCAGCTATTGTTCATCATGTTGGGAGTGTTGATAATGTCAACAAGTCTACAAAGACACATTGCAAGACCAAATTCTCTTGCAGGATTTGTAAGAGTGACCACCTTATTAAGGATTTCCCTGGTATTACCAAGCTTGTAGAAGTGTGGTCTCAGGGTTCTCAAACCACATCATCAATCGTTGTAGCTCAAGCTGGTGAAAACCCATCAACTAGTGATAATCAGGTTGGAAGTAAGAAAGGTAAATTCAAAACACCGTGTTGGTTATGTAAGGAGATGCACCGCACCTAACTTTTTTCTCGCATGGATGAAGCTTCACATATGTTGGAAAACAATTTTGATGCTCAGCTGCAACTTTCCACATATTTCCATAAACTCTCTCCCAACCCACCATTGGTTGATGAACTGCTCAATCTGGTTCCATCCTCGGTTAATATGGTTGATCAAGTGATCGATATGAGTACCTCCCTGGTCGATTTAATCCATCAAGTGTTTGATTTGATATCCCCATCATTCAATCCCACTCCTCCTTTGAAGATTCAGGATGTTACTTAGGTATTTCTTGTTATTGTGGAGTTGTCCAGACAAGGGGGCACTTCACTCATGCCAATGACACCCCCTTCAAGGAATGAGATGATTTCCATTGATTGAAATCATCTAACAGAACCTTGTCTTCCTTTCTATGTGATTTTTGATATCATGGTCAAAGTTTGTGGTAGGGTCATGATACCGAACACTATAACAGATGAATGTGCTTATGTTATTATCATGTCCTCGAATGCTTGGAAAGATCTTGGTTCCCATCAGCTTGTGTCGGTGACTCTGAATCTGTTGGATTTTAACAAATGGATTACTCAACCTTTAGGGATCCTTCCTCATTTACCCATTACTTTAGGAGGGACAATGTTCTATATTGATGTGATGGTATTCCACGACCCCTTAGATTTTAATTTTCTTCTCGAGAAAGACTATGTTTATTCTATGAAGGCCATTGTGTCCATAGTCTTTTGAGTGATGTGTTTCCATCACAATGGAAACATAGTGACTATAGACAAGCTTTCATTCATTATCCCTCATATGATGGTAAACCATCCGACTTCCTTGAATGTTCCTTACATGTCAATGACATCCGCCCCATTGCAGGTCAATTATGTGGCAACATGTCCCATGCGTTAAAATCTGAATGAGAAGGAATCTCTCCCTTATTCTGATTTAGATCTGGGATTTGACATGGTGATCTATTTGATAGGGCTATTATAGCCTAATCTCCTTACCCCTAATGCGGCCCTTGACATGTATTCCTTCCAGAGTGTGGTTCTGCCATCTAGAGAAGATCTCTTGGAAGCCATGATTGAGGTTTCTCCATTGAAATCTATTCCTTCCATAGAATTGTCCTCTTGGAATCCATGATCAAGTAGAGGTTATGAGAATATTTTTTTTTCGGTTCCAATCTCATTAAAAAATGAAACAGATGGCCTCAAGCATAGTTTCTAGTTTCAAGCTTGTGTAAAAATGAAACCTTCCTTACGAGCATAGTTCTATTCCTATGTCAATCTCATTAAAAAATGAAATATATGCTTACGAGCATAGTTCATTGTCTCTGTCAAGCTCGTTAAAAAATGAAAAAAAAAACCCTTCCATCTGAATGAGATCTCACTTTGGATCGAATACTTGAACCTTATTTTTCTTCGCCTAGTGAAAATGTTCCTATTAGTAACCAGACGCCTAAAAGAGGAAAGAAGAAGAGTCGTGGGAGGAAATGACGCTTGGGGGATAGGTCTCCATCCTCTGGAAATCATGCTGGAGTGAAACCACTAGATTTTATCACGCAAGGTTGGGTAAAAACACCTCTAGAGAGACACACTGCTAGGAGTGATCCTCACTTGGGGGTCGTTCCCATCGTAACGTAGTAGTATTTTTCTGGAACAAGCTTAGTATTTTTTATTTCTCATGCTCATTAATACATGATAATAGGTTACCAAGTATACTTTTATCTCTTTTTTGGACTCGTAAAATCTATACACAAAAGGAACTCTTTAGAGTCTCCTTTAAGCTCTTTTTAGACTTCCTAAACATGAAAATATTGTCGAGTCATATTGTTTCCTTTCACACTCATTAAAATGTTTGAAAGGGAGTATTTCGAGTGATATTTTGTCTCTTTTTCAGCCTCGCATGACAAATTACGAAAAAACACTACTCTAATCAAGCATGATTAGAAGAGTTCTCCCTTTAGAAAAAATGGTTTTACACTTTTTTTGGGTTTAGGAGACTAAAATTATGAAAACATCATCCATGGAGTTGTATTTAAGTTCTTTTAAGACTCTATAAACATGAAAAACCATCTAGATTACCTTGTTTTGGAGGTAAAACTATGCATCAAAGGACCTATGTGAGTCTGATCTCAAGGACCCATATAGGATCGAACCCCTCCTTCCTCGGGTTAGTTAAACATATGTCGCGGTACTCATCTGAAGGATGAGAAATACCGAGCATCTAGTATCCTCCTCAAGCTCGTTAAAAAGGAAATAGGTACTCATCTATCTGGATGGGGGGGAAATTGAAGGAAGTGGGTCAAGGTTTTTGGAATCCGTTATGGCAGTTATTTTCTCCCTTGAACATGGCACCTGTTTGTGTCTCGTCTTACAGTTGGGTAATTTGATTTTATCTAATTCATACCAATTATGTTTGTCATCATACTTTTTCATTCCATTCAAAGAGTGCTCTTATTTTTTCTCACATTATGTTCTTGGTACTTGTCGAATCAATGTTGCTAAGTCATTTGTCGTGTCTCATCATGTTCAAGGGAAGTTTCACTTCAAACCATCCATCTGTAGTATTACCAATTTTTATTTCATGTGTCAATCCATACTCATTCGATTCACCATATTACATCACTTTCCTATGTCATTTTCATGTCAATGATGGGGGATACATCAAGGCCCTCCTTTGACGAGTTTGTTCCTGTAGACTTCAACACATTATCCAGGAATTAGACTCAGAAACCAGTTAGTACCCTAGGACTTGCATGTATTAATGGAAGGCCTCCTCACTTCTGACAGTAGGTTTACATCATTTACCTCTAATCATATGATTCCATGAATGTTTGACCTTAACTCATTTATTCACATTCGTTGGAATGTACTAGGGTACCTTGGGAGTCATTGTCATCATTGGTGATTTCCCTCACACTTTTTAAGGGTTTACCTCAATGACCGATAATCAAGTGGTTTATACCATGTTCTAAATCAAATCATCTATTCACATGGCTATATTTTCACCGCATCGGAATGGATGAAGACCCTAGGTTGGGTGCTCACTATGCTATTTGTTTTTCCCAAGCTACAATGGAGATCATTTGAGCATGTAAAAGATTTCAGTACAATCACCATGATGGAAATCTTGTTGATATATATATTGTCACATATATCCACATTGTATTGATATGTGGCTATGTTTTGCCATCTCGTAGCTCCACTGTGTATTTTTCATGGTTGCGATCAGTTCATTTCATGGAGGTATGGATCCACATTATATCTCTGATGGCCATATCCTTAGTCATTGTTCTCATGGATATGCAGTGTATTGGTCGATGGCCATGCTTTGAGTAATCTCGTATTCTGAGCATAGGTATGCTTACCTTGGAAATGGAACATATTTATATATTGACTAATGATTGTTTGCAGCTTCTGCCAGGTTCTCCCACTCTAGCACCCTTGCATTGAATAATTTGTAATTTTTTTTGGCCATCAATTTCTCTTCCGACCTCACACTTTAGGGGGAATCTGTTATCCACCAAAATGTCACACTTGAGTTTCACACCCTAAATGTCGCAAGTGTCACAAAGTGATGTATGCACCTTGTTAAGTGTCACATGCATTGTTGCAAGTGTCGTATGCACCTTCCCAAGTGTCGCATTTTCTTTGTTGAGTGTCGCAACACCTTAACACCATGAAAGACGATTGTCACAATCCCTAGTAAATGTGGAAGAGAAATATATCATATGAAGGTAAAAATACTATGTGCACATAAATTATTCATTATTATTCATAAAAAGGAAATTAATTTAGTGTGAAAATCCACCTCACATTTAGTTTCCTAATCTCAAGGAGAAGTTTAGAATCTCATGGATGGTTGAGAGATTTTCTCAAACCAAAATTCTAATTTGGTGGATCTTGAAATATATTTCCTCCTTAAAATCCTTGAGATATATTTTCTCCCTAAAATCCTTGAGATATATTTTCTCTCTAAAAATCATGGAGATCCCTATTTAGTGGATCCAGTGAGTGATCTTCTCCATGTTGGTTAAGCCTCTAAATCCTATATAATGAGAGAATTTAAAGGTGAGAGGAGTAATATTAGAAGTATCAAACATTTGATTTTAGAGGAAGCATCAGCATTTTGATGCCAAGATTCATGCAAGGGTTGGACGAGGAGTGCTTAGAGAAGTGATTGCATCATCAATCATGCTTTGTAAGTGCCTTCTTTGGATTTCCAATTAATATCAAATTGGCCTATTCCCTTCAAGTTCATCTGTTCTACATTGCTTGTCTATTTTCGTTTCAGTCTTCATAGATAGATTTTCTTTATATAATCATTTAAAGTAGGAGGGAGAGTTCCTTTGCTAGTCTTTGCAGGGTTTTTAGTTGCATTGAGGAGCTTAGATATCAAGCCTAGGAATTGAAACATCGAGGATGAACATTTCTACAAGTTATGTCATATTCTTCTTCTCTCTTGTTTGATTGAATGAGTTATATCTATCAGGAAAGTAGTAACCACTTGTTTGCTTCTATATTTGGACCAAAAATAGGAGTCTTGGTTCAAAGGGGAGCTTAGTCTATCTGCAGGGTAATATTTCTCACAACAACAAGAGAGAAGAGGTTCTAAGAGAATGTCTAAGAGAGGGGTCCAAGGGGGAATTGCCCATGTCTATTAATTCAACTCACTTCCTAAAATTGATATTGGTATATGAACCTTCTATTTTGTTGTTGATTGTTCTCAAATCCAATCATTGAATTCATGTAAGAGAGTGGGTGTGATAAGTCGCATCCCATAGTTATTGGGAGAATGGGGCTGAAGTAAAATCAAAATTGGAGAGTGTGGGAGTCAACCTGCTTGGGGAAAAGAGAGTAAATGTGTATGCGAAGTTGCAATAGTTTTTTGGAGAGTCGTGTTTTGCATCAACAACAAACAAAGAACATAAAAAGAAGAGCATTAGAGTTGGAGAAAGAAGTCTGGGAAAATTCTGGAGCATGATGGAGTGTTTTGGAGTTGAATACTTAAGAGTCAGATTGTCAAGCCTAAAGAGTGAACTCTTGTGTGAGTTTTATTGTAGCAGCAAGTGATTGTTGTTGTTTTTCTGGTATTTTTTCTAGCAGTGAGCTCCCTTGAGTTTCCCAATAGTGAGATTCCTAGTTACATGTGTTAGAGAGACCATAATAAATGAATGGGATGTCTGATGGATTGAGATCAGTGAAGGGGTACATTCCTTGGGTTGGATAGGTCGAGAGGAAGAAGTTGGTGGAAAATTGGAATAGTTTTAGGAGAATACCAATGGGATGTGGATTTTCTAAGTTATGAGTAGATAGTGTGAGATCACCCTCTTTTTTGGATTGTTATATCCAGCTCAGGGGTAACTTGTTGTTTATATTTGGAACAACAAGTACATGGTTGAGTGCAATGTCCATCCCAAGAAGCCGGTTGCACAACTATTTTAAAAGATAAGTGTTTTATCTTGTTTTGTGTTGCATTATAAGTTTAATTGTTGTGTATTAACTCTATAATTGAGAAAAAATTATATGTTGTTGCATTTGATTTTATTAGTTACATTTTATGTTTATTTTTGAATGTTTTAGATGCATCTAGTTCATGGTATTAGAATAGTTAAATCTAGGTGTAATTTGTAGATTGTAAGATACAAGAAATTAGTTAGCTTTAAAAAAAAAAAATATGAGTACTTCTACACTTAATGGACCTCAGTTGGGTTGGGAATGTTACATCTATTTTCCCAAGTAAATTGATTGATCACTCTTCCCAATGTTGATTGTACTTCATCCCCATGCTTCTAATAACTATGGGATGTGACTTCTACACCCACCCTTTGATAGGTATTCAATGATTGGTCTCTCATACACTCAACCAAAAAATAGAAGGTTGTCCTAAATGACAATAAAATTCAGAACCTACTTAAGATGGTATGGCAAAGTGAAAAGATAAGAAAAATAAATTTTGGAAAAACAATTGGGAAGGATTTCGTGTGAAAACCCTAGGTTGCCTAAGAAAACCCTAGAACGTCAATTGTAGGCTCTTTTTGAGATAGATCATGGTCAAGGTTTTTCAGAGCTGGTATGATGTCATTACCAAAATTTGTTTGGCACCAGGGGGACACCCACATCATCAGTTACTCTATGGAGGAAGGGGTAGAGCTACTAGAATTTTCTGCAGACCCGATGGAGAGTCGACGGATTTGAAAATCATATGTTGGCAACCTGTCATTTTCTCATCCAAAACAGATTTCTCCCTTTCCTAGGAATGTAGGATAGGTGGAGTTTAGGGGACCCTCTTCTTTTGGCTATTCATTTTTGGACTGGAACTCATCGCCGTAGCGAGGAATATTCTTCTTGTCAAACCCTCTTGGCTCATGATTTGGGTTTGGTTCAAAGCCTGAGAGAACAGTTATTGTTGGGTCAGAAGGAGGTAGTTATGGCTTCATAAAATTAGGTTTTTTACAGAAGTTTCTTCCTCTCTTTTCTCGGTGCTAGTCAAAAAACCTACTAGATTATGGTTTGACCTTTATTGGGGGTTATGGTGCTTTAGATATTGATTCATTAGGGTATTTTTCGGTCGAAGATATCTTTGGAGGTGATTTATCTAGAGTATTTTCTTCCCTAAATCAGGTGCATAACTCTCAATAAGACTCACAAGACGGAGGGGGTTCAACGAATGTGATGAGGTTCATAGATTCTTTGTTGGTCACACCTTCCCCATGTGTGAGGCTCTTGGGAGGTACAGAATTGAGTCATGGATCTATGGGAAATTGTTGGGTTGTTATATTCTTTGCAGTGAAATTCAAGGTGGATCGAATGACAATCGAAGTCGAAGGTCGAGGTGGTTTGACAAGGTAAAGACAAAGTTGAAGGTCGAGCTTAGTTAACCGGGTAAAGTTGAAGTCGAAGGTAGAGGTGTTTCGACATGGTAAAGACATCGACAGCAAGTCTAAGAGGTCGATGGGTGAGCATGTGGAAACTGACCGAGGACCAAATGAAGGTTGACTAGTAGTTGACATGTAATTTGACTTGGTAGTTGACTGTAACAAAATATCGAGATTTGTGGGATTTGTATCCAATGATATGCATGGATCTGTAACCATTTTTGGGCATTTTTTATTTAATGTTTTGCCTGTTGTAAAGCCTATAAAGAAAGAGTGTTGTAAGGTTGTAAAGGCTAATCAATGAATCTTGAATTTTAGATTATGAATGGATAATCGCCAAGAGTATGTAATTTAGAGGTTGTTGGTCATGCATATGTAATCTGAATTGGCTACAGGGTTTTCCTCGTGTAAGTGAGAGGGTTGATGTTGATTGTGTCTTAGGTGTGGACCAAGGTTAGACATGTAACCTTTTATTCTGAATGAATAATACAACAAGGCGAAAAACACCCAAGGAATGTTAGTTTTCTCGGTTTGGGTTTCTAGGGTAAAATATCTGTGTATTGTGTGCTTGTTGTGTCATTTACTTTCTTGATTAAATATTTCTTCCTCTCTTCTACTAGGTTTAGCATGGAAGTGTGTCTCATTTCCTAACATGTGGTATCACAGATTGGCTTAACAACCTTGGATCTGAGCTAAAATATAGGTTTGATAAGAGACATAAGTTAGAAATCTTTAAATATTGTGTTAAAGGATGGTGAGCAGCTTGAGAACAGAGATCGAAAAATTCAATGGCCAAAATTTTGAGCTTTGGAAGCTTAAAATTGAATATCTCCTTATATATCGAGAACAATGGACAATAGTCTATCCAAGTACAATGTCGGTAAGTATTTCGATGAAAGAATGGGAGAAACACAAGAGAAGAGCAAGGAGTATGATTTGACTTTGTCTTGTAGATTTGGTGTTGTTGATGTCTCAAGTGAAGATTAGGCCAAGAAACTGTGGAACAAGTTGGGAAGCTTGTACCAATCGAAATTCTTGGTAAATAAGTTATTTCTCAAAAATAAATTGTATCTTCTAAGGATGAGTGATGGAAGTTTAGTGACTGGTCATTTAAATGCGTTTAATACCATTATAACCCAGTTCTATTTTGTAGATATTAAAATCACTTAGGAGGAGAAATGTATTAGCCTATTATGTTCTTTTCTAGACTCCTAGGATAGTTAAGTCATGGCTATAGGGAGTAATACAACCACATTAGTGTTGGAAGACATGTTTGCATCTCTATTGTTGGAATAAATGAGAATAAAGAACATGGAAGGATCTGTTAGAAAAACAGGACTGTGGAGCAATAAAATAAAACAAATGTGGAAACAAAACACCGAAGATACACGATACAATAGAGACACAAATTCACGTGGTTGACCGAGTGTGGGCTACATCCACCAGAGAAATTGCCAGGTCCTTCCTTTATTATTATCCAGCATATGAAGGGATACAACCTACAACAAACTCGTTGTAACTTCCTCTTCTTTCTCTCACAGTCTCTTATCTCAGAATACAATATTCGCAATAATGCATAGCCGCATACATTTCCCTCATAACAGAGGGTTGCCTTCTAGGGAAAAAAACCTTAACACAATTTCTACCGTTAGATCTGTGACCTTATAATGAACAGTCCAGATTTACAAGGGAATTACAATATACATTTACAAGGAATTTTTTCCTTTCGGGGATTCGCCCTCGAACCCCGCAGAGGGGGTAACCCCCCTCTGCACTCCCCCGCATGGAAAAGTGTACATACTTCTGGGGTTTAAGTCTTCATGGGGTATAAACACGGTCGAAAACAAAATACCTCTGAATCAAGAAGATAATTAGGCTCCACAACCAACAATCTCCCACTTGGAGACTGATCTCAACAACTCCACCGTTGCTTTATATGTTGGAATCTTAACCTTCTTGGACCTCGCAAATTTCTCATCTTCATATTAATTCTTGAAGACCAACTAAAACTGAGTAGGAACTCAGTTTCTCCTTGGTTACTCCCTTTGTTAACATGTTTGCATGATTCTAGCTAGTGTGTATCTTTTCCAACTTCAAATGTCCATCTTCCAAGGCCGTGGATCGTATGAATTGGTACCTCAATTGTATATGCTTAGTATTTGAATGGAAGGTTGAGTTCTTTGAAAGACGAATGGAACTCTCACTGTCAGAGTACAACCTGTTATTCTCTTGCTTCTTTCCCAATTCCTCCGTAAACCTCTGTAACCAAATCATGTCTTTACTACCCTCTGTAGTAGCAACATACTTGTTAGGTGATTTATATGTACTAAAAAAGACACTAAAATACCCTCAATTAAATTGTCAACCCGGGGTAAGTAAACTTAGAGTTGTAGAAAAATATATGCCAAAGGTAGAAGGTTGGTAGGAATATAGTCTAACTAAGGAAGGCAACTATCTAAGGCTAATCTACCCAAGCAAAGCTATCTAATGAGCAAACCCTACTAAGCAAAATGAAACTAGGTAACCTAAGTACTTTTCGGCCAAGGATCGATGGATAGTTCCTAAGAAAGTAAATGAAAACTCTATGTAAAGCAAACAATAAGAAAAAGCAAACTACTAAGCATACTAAGCAAATGATGAAAGAAAACTACTTTTAACTTGCCAACCTACATTCAATGAGCAACTACCCTATGAAAGAAATTAAATAAGCAAGTAAGAAAAAACATCTATCTAACCTATTAAAGAAAATAGACAAGTAAGCAAAGACACCTAACTAACCGACTAAAGCAAAAGACAAGTAAGCAAAGACAACTATCTATCCTACTAAAGCAAAGGGACAAGTAAGCAAAGACTTCTC
>SNQJ01S0055157.1:81143-111776 GCA_010110895.2 Picea sitchensis
AATTGTAAGGGCAAACCAGCATGCAATCTCATACTCCTTGCACGCTCCATGATTGTCTTGTTCATCCTTTCTGACACACCATTTTCTTGTGGTGTTCTTGGAACTTTCTTCTCTCTACGAATCATCTGGTATGAATAGTAATCATCAAACTCCTTGCTGCAATATTCACCTCCATTATCTGATATGAGACACTTCAAACTTTTTTCCTATCTCATTCTCAACCAAAGCTTTCCATTTCTTAAAAGTACCAAAAACATCAGATTTTTGTCGAATGCAATAAACCCAAGTTTTTCTAGTTACATCATCAATAAAAGTAACATAATAACGAGAGCCACCAAGAGATGATACATGAGCCGGTCCCCATACATCTATATGCACAATCTCTAACCTTTCATTATTCTTTTCTTTTCCGACTCTGAGAAATCTGACTCTCTTCTTTTTTGCATAAACACAATGCTCATAGAAGTCCAAATCAATTTGTTTAAGATCTGGAAACAAATTTCTTTTGTGAAGTATCTGCATTCCCTTCTCACTCATGTGTCCCAGCCTATGATGCCACACAGCTATATCCACTCCTGTAGAAGCTAAAGAGATAGCAGAGTCAGTATTACCAGTACATAAATAAAATGTACCTACCTTCTCTCCTTTTGATATCACCAATGATCCTTTGATGACCTTCCACGTCTTATCTGTAAATATGGATATACAACCTTCACTTGCCAACTTTCCTATTGAAATTAGATTTTTCCTTAAATCTGGAACATGCATTACCTCTTTCAACAACCATTGCGTTGCTTTATTTTTAACTTTCCCATTCCAACAATTTTGCATGGTGCATCATCACCCAAATGAACCTGTCCAAAATAACCTTGAACATAATCTAGAAAATGTTTCCTATGGGGTGTGGCATGAAATGAAGCCCCTGAATCTACTAACCAAGACTCAGAAATATTATCTATAAAAATAATCAAAGCATCTTGTAACACATCACCTGTTACATTTTCTTCCTAATTTCTCTCCTCCTGTCCATCTCTTTGTTTCTTTGGAGCTCTGCGGTATTTCTTCATATGTCCTTTCTTCCCACAATTCCAGCACTCTATATTTCCAAGTCTATATTTGGATATGTCCTTCCTAGAATTCCCGCGGTTCCCTGGGCCATTTCCTCTATCCTTTTTTCTTCCCCTGTTCTCCATGTTCAACGCATTACCTGATCTCTCACATGTTCTTTCCCGTCGCATTTCCTCACTAAGGATAACACCAAAAACATCATCAAATTTTAAAGTATTTGAACCAGAGACAAAGTTACTTACAGCCATGACCAAGGCGTTCCATCCTTTTAGCAATGAGCACAAGATTAGAAGAGCCCTGACCTCATCATCAAAGTCCACTTTTACATAAATTATTTGATTAGCAACCATATTAAAATAATTTAAATGATCTACAACAGACCCACCTTTTGACATCTTCATATCAAAAAATATCTTCATTAGAAATACCTTATTCAATGCCAAGGGTTTTTCATACAATTTAGCCAATGTATCCATCAAAGCCTTCATTGTCTTTTCTTTTGAAATATTGAAAGCCATCGACGCTGCTAGGCTCAGCCGTATCGTTCCTAGAGCCTTTCTGTCAAGAATCTCCCATTCTTCGTCCTTCATGGCCATCGGCTTCTTTGCTACTCCGCCAAATGGTAGGAATAGATCCTTCTGATATAAATAATATTCCATATGCATCTTCCATAACTGGTAGTTTAGGTAGTTAAATTTCTCGACCCTAAACTTTCCATCTTCTTCCATTGCTCCCACTCGAACCAGGAACCCTCTTTTCTTGCGAGTTACCTTTCGCTCTGATACCAATTGTTAGAAAAATAGGACTGTGGAGCAATAAAATAAAACAAATGTGGAAATAAAACACAAAAGATACACAATACAATAGAAACATAGATTTACGTGGTTCACCCAGTGTGGGCTACGTCCACCAAAGAAATTTCCAGGTCCTCCCTTTATTATTATCCAATATATGAAGGGATACAACCTACAGCAAACTTGTTGTAACTTCCTCTTCTTTCTCTCACAATCTCTTATCTCATAATACAATATTCGTAATAATGCATAGCCGCAATACATTTACCTCATAACATAGGGTTTCCTTCTAGGTCACAAAACCCTAACATAATTTCTATTGTTAGATCTATGACCTTATAATGAACGGTCCTGAACCTCGCAGAGGGCGTAACCCCCCTCTACACTCCCCCGCATGGAAAAGTGTACATACTTCTGGGGTGTAAAGTCTTCATGGGGTATAAACACAGCTGAAAACAAAAGACCTATGAATTCAGGAAGATAATCAGGCTCCACAACCAACAGGATCAAAGAAAAATGTTTTACTAGTGAGAGGTTAACTGGTTGACAAGGATAAAGGAAAATTCTCTGGTACAAAGTCTAAGTCGAAGGGTAGATATAAATCCCTAGTTCAATCGACAAGAAGACATTGGAAATACGTTAAATATGGGAATTACAAAATGTATTTCAATTCAAAGGAAATGGAAGTCAGTACAGGATCCAACGAGAATCGGTCAACTGAGAGAAAGACGACTCCAGATAAGGGAGGCAATGTGTACCTGGCATCGACCAGTACACAGTCGAATAAAGATGTTTGGTTGATAGAATCATGAGAATCCTATCATATAACACAACATATAGAATGGTGCTATTAATATGAACAATATGAAGGAGGATAAGTGTTCTTGGGGGGAAACTCGACAACTAGAATTGTCGAACGGGGAAGAGTTTGACTGATATTGTGGGATGGGAGAAGTAGAACCCTTCCAGGTGTGCTACATGTTCTGGGTTTGGAAAGAAACATGATATCTATTAGAAAGATGAGTATTGTTGGTGTGCATTCTCTATTTCATAAGGATTCATGCAAGATCATCAGAGGTGTGATGGACTTAATGAAATGAGTTCAGATTGGAACCCTATACAAGTTGCTAGGGAGTGTCAACTAAATTGGATGCAACAACATCATTGTTCCTGAATTCGAATCGACTGGATGCAATAGCATCATTGTTCCTAATTCGACTCAACTTTGAATTGACTCGACTCGACTAAGGCTGAGTCGATTCAAACCGACTCAAAAAGTCATCATAAAGTCAACCCGACCATGCTATGGAACGAGAGGATCGGACACATTGGAGAAAAAGGACTTCGAGCTATGCATAACAAAGGTATGGTCAAAGAATTTACTAAATTCAATTTGGAAGTTTACTTTTGTTAACATTTTATATATGGAAAACAAAGTTAGGTGAGGTTCCCATCTGGAGCGACAAGGGGAAATGGAATTCTAGAGTTGGTTCATAGTGATGTGTTTGGTCCTGTTTCAATGCCTTCACTTGGTGGATCCCTATATTATGTCTCCTTCATAGATGATTTTTCCAGGAAGACATCGATATATTTCCTAAGGAAGAAATCATAGATTTTTGAGAAATTCAAAGAGTTTAAGTCTCTTGTAGAAAACCAGACAAATAAGAATATTAAGGTGTTGAGAACTAACAACGGTGGTGAATTCTATGGAAATAATTTGATCAGTTATGCAAGCATTGTGGTATAGCATGCCAAAATACCACACCATATACCCCACAAAAAAATGGATTTTTCGAGAGAATGAATAAAACGTTGATGGAAAAGGAAAGGAGTATGCTCAGTGGTGTTGGGCTCACACAAGAATTATGGGTGGAGGCATTCGACGCTGCAAAATATCTGGTGAATATGTCTCTTTCATCAACACTAGTCAAAACAACTCCACATGAGGTATGGTCGGGTAAGAATCCTTCATTTTTACATCTCAAAGTATTTGGCTATGATTCATTTTCGCATGTTCCCAAGGAAAAAAAGAGCAAGCTGGACAAGAAGATTGTTGGTGCAATTATATGTTCAATAAATTGCAATCATTTAATATGTCAATATGGTTTCGTAATCAATAGATTCGATGTACTGTATGTACCGATAACTGATAATTGTCTATGTTTGTTGAGTATATTCTATGTAAGAAACTACTTATGAAACTAAACACTTTGTTTCATACCTTTCAAATAACACTCCACACATACAATTCAAAATCCAGAAATAAAAATTGATCAACAAATGTATAACTTGGAATTCTTGTTCAGGGAAAGATTTTCTCATTGTTGGATCATGAAAGATAGAGATGGGATATGATTCTATCTAATGGAACAACCACACAATCACTCATTAACATTCTGGAAACCTAACTGAGCTAAAAGAACTACCAAGAAGGGTATAAACACTCCATTATAAGTGCATGTATGTGAGAGATAGAGCTCTTAATTGTACCTATATATGAAAAGTGAAACCTACTTAATTCTAGGAAACAAAGTTGAGTATGGTAAAATTCTCCATTACAAGTTCATGTACAGTGAAATATAGAGATCCAAATTGTTCTTAGCTATGCAGAATGAAAACAACACTATAGCATTTGTCTAGACAAAACGTTAAAGCACTTAAAGTGAATAATTGTCCTCGCCTACTCACACAAAGATATCAAACCATTACTCAGAAATATCATATACACAACTCTTTCTTACTCAAAATTACCATACATCCAGAATACATGCTACCAAATGCATCAATGAAAAAGGAATTAAGTGTTGTAATTGAAATATGAAAGTACTATATTCACACACACACAAGAAATCAGAATCATATTCACAATTAATTACAAAGAGACTTACCTTAGTTGGTTCGGTGGGCCCTTGTCGTACCAACAAGTTAGATCTTAAGAGAACTTACAGTAGGGAAGTTGTAAACACAAACATATAATCTATAAACAGAAGTTATATCATTGCTTCATAAAAATTGAGATGTAATTCACAGTCGTTCCAGAACAAAACTTGCAGCATAATCGTGCTTCTCTCTCTCTCTCTCTCTCTCTCTCTCTATGAGGATATCTCTTTTGAAAGAGAAGCAGTCATTACAACCCAAGTCTAAATATAACATCAAATGTTTGTATGATATTTACAATTGGATGATATAACGATTCTTAAGGAAACGATTTCATCCTCATGACACGTATGCATGAGTGATGAAATGTATTGTGCCCTCCAATGAACAGAGAATGTTTGAACCAACAAAATGGATTGAACTCATCGAGAACAATCTAGTTCCAACATCCAAGCCTAGGAATTAGGAATAGGTATCGGACGCACATAGATGCATAATATTGGTACCGAACGGGCATAAAAAATGGGTATTGGATGCACACAAGCATACATGTCTGTATCAGCTGAGTGTAACAATCGGTATCGGATGCACACATTCATACAAGTTGGTATCGGTTGAGAATAATAAATGGATACCATATGACCTCAGTAAAAAGTACCAGATGACCTCGGCAACGAGTACCAAACGACCTCAGCAACGAGTACTGGATGATCTCGGCAACAAGAATTGTTAGCATGAAGTCTTCTTGAACCATCAAAAGTAATTAGAAAGTTCTTTGAACATCAAATATGCAATCCTAATTATTAATAAATCACTATAAATTATGATTAAACATCATTTACCTCATGGTTACACAAGAATTTCTTAAAGTGCATGTCTGATGAGGAAACTATGCAGAAAGTGAATCAGGATTAGGAAAAATTGGTTAGGATGTAGGAAAGATAAGGCGATTGGAGGTGACAAAAAGGAGGCTCAACACTTCCCCCATGCCTAATTCATTGCATGTCCTCATTCAAAACTGTTGAATTAGTCTTCAAAATTTCAAAACTGGTGTTGATATTCTACCTTTGTTGAACATTAGTTGCTTGGTTTTATGATACACATCCCTGAAGCCTCATCCTTGAGCTCCTTCTTAATGACTCGTGTATATTATACTAGGCGTAAAAATTTGTTTATCTTTCCAGAGACTTCATCATGCACTTCCTGTAGTTTGTAGTTATTCTCTTTTAGTTGTGCATTCTCTTTCTTGATATGCCTATCCAACACTTTATACTCTTCTATTTATTGCTTCAACCCTACATTATTTTTTGTAATCTTTTTAACTTTTACTTCCAACTGATGTTTGGTCAGAGAGCTTGCTGGTTTTTTAGCTGCTTTCTCTACTATTTCTTCCTTGGATTCAACTTCTCTCCTTAATTCCTTGAGTGTTTCTATCACTACATCCTCTACTTCACAAATAGTCACTACATGCATTTCATCTTGCTCTACTGAAATTGGAATGTCCAATGGATCTTTTGCAAACGAAGGGGCATGAAGAATTAGCCCCTACTTAACCATACTCCGAGTGGTTCTTCATCCTGGACCTGGAATTTCCTCTGGTGTGCTCATAGGAATAGGAATTTCATCTTTAAACAATCTCCTCCTCTTCGTTTTAAGCTCAGAACTGGGTATTGGACTTTGCTTGTCCTGTGCCTTCTTCACTTTTCCTCTAGAGGGCTTAGGTGGGGAGACTGACACTTGTTTTATTTTCGCACTCCTTGTCTTTATATAAGAGGGATTGGATGTAGGGGTTGGAACTTGTTCCTCTGGTGTACTCCTGATCTTTTTGCTAAAGGATTATGCTATAGTACTACCTCCATTGTCTCTTCATTTCTTATTGCGTTTGACTCTTAATTTGGAAGTATTTTATGCTTCTCCATCTTTTTCTTTAGGCATTTTAACAATCAATTCTGGAGTATTCTCTGCAATTTCACAAACCTGTTCCTGAGGTATTTCAAGAAGTCCTTCTGGAATGCTTTCTGTAATTTCCTCAGCCTACTCATGAGATGCTTCAATAATTACCTTGGGGATAGTATCTGCAATCTCCCAACATCATTCACAGACCTTTGTTTCTTCCTCCTTTTCGTACTGATTTGAGTTTTACTTTTTGTGAGCAAGTCTAGTGAATGTTCTTTATATTGGATGATTGTGCCACCACAGGTGTAGGTTGTTCTTATAAAATTGTTGTCTTTTCTTTATTCAATTTACTTACAGATTGTGGTGAGCTAGGGAAAATAGGATCCATTGTTTTACTAAAATTCTATCATTTCTTTCTATTACCTCCCTTCTTCCTATCTGATCCTTTACTATGTTCCCCTATTACACTCTCTTCTATAGACTTATAAGTTTCGTGAGCAAAGTTTTCTGTTAGGAACTTCTTCCAACTAATGTCTTATTTTCTCAATTCATGGACAACTAAGAGTTTCATCATCCTATGGTGATAAAGACTAGTTTTGGGTTTCTTGGATGAATACTTAACACCCCTCACCATCTTGTTCACACTCATCCATAGGAAATGAGGAAATTATATATATGAGCCTCCCTCAAAATGAAATAAAATCCTTAAATGATAAAGAAAGGTTATTGCATACCTCCCTTCACAAGTTAAAAATGTATGAAAGCGGACAAGCATTGTGCAATATTCCTCTTTGATCCAGCCTCTAGAGATACCTTTCGCCCAATACGGGTCGACGTTCTTGGGTTTCAAGAATTTTTGATAGATGCCTCTATCCACGATGATTCCTTTGAAATAATTATCTCCACTGGAAGGTAAACCAATCACCTCGGCTATGGTAGCTTCAGTAATTGTTAATCTCAGTTCCCTTGATTGAATACTCTCCCCATCATAACTTTGGACGAAGGAACTAGATATCCCATCATGATGTCCTATAAATTTTTCCAAGAAGGGAATCCAGCCAACCTTTTCAAATTTTTCTTTGCAATCTTGATACTCCTCCGTCTCTCTGTACATATGAAACATTGGTTCGTGTCTTTCAACCCCCATGTCGGATTAAAAAATGGGTTTTAAAACAAAAATGGGCAATGGAACTTAGGCAGAGGTTTGGTATTGGACGTAACACTTATGAGAACAAGGTGATGGAGGCAGAGTAACAGGATAGTAGGAGCGGATCGAGTGGTGTATAATAGAAAAAAATGGTTAATTAATGATCATATGTATGGCGAAGCCATCCAGAAGAGCGTATATAATGAAATCGAGAGGACAACGGTCAATTCTTTGAAATGATAGCGAGGTAAGGAAAAAGTCATAAATCATGCCTCAAGATCGTGTTCACGGATAAGGTGACAATAATACCCACAAGTAGCGTCACATCCCTTTCTTACTGGTTTCTGCAATGATTACGATGAATATGCGTGATGTGGCCAAAACTCATCATTAGGTAGCATTTGACGTTGTAATTTTAAACAACAAGAGTTCATAGGAAGTGGTGTAATCATAGTTTTGTCATCATACAGATGGGAATTTTTGACAAGATATGTCAACTTGGACGATCAGCATATGAAGAGAATCATGTACATAAGCACTGATTTTGAAACTAGGGGAATCATGAAGAACTTCGGAAAATAATGATATGGAGGTTTAGTGATTCCAAAATAATAAGGGAATATGAGGGTAACCATATGTAAAATTCAAATCTCATGATACTTTTAATAAAAAGGAATAAACATTGAGTCCATACCTCTATATTACCTTGGAATGCATTCAAACCATTGAATCTTTATCAAGAACAATGTTACCAAAATCCTCTTTGTCAATATCAGAGCACAAATTCAATACCACATCACCACATTACTATTGTTTTAGTACCGGACCAGTATAGAATATTTGTTTCAGTACCGGACTGATGCAGAGAGTTTTTTCCAGTACCGGATGAACATAGAGGTGAATATTGTTGCAGTATTCGAATAGCATAAAGACTTTTCCATTATCGAATGAACACAAAGGAGAATATTTTCAGTACCGGAACAACACAAAGATGTTATCTAGTACCAGAACAACAAAAATATTTTATCCAGTACCGGATTACCACATAGTTTTATTCTGGTACCCAATGAAAATTGGATAAGGTACCTGGTGTCATATTCTGTAGACTGGAACTTTGTAGGTTGCATTTTGTAGTGATTACTAGCCTATGTTGCTTCTTATGGAGGAGAACATGTGAATTTATTTTGCTGCATGACCATATAGGTAAAACAACAAATATCACATTGGTACAGAAACTCTGCAATTGCAGCGGGAGTAAAAAAATGAGGCAAAAGAATTCAATGACTAGGATCCAAGATCTATAACAAGAAGGAAACTGCAGCTAGACATCCTCCTTTAGAGGTACATAACCTCCTCTTTTTGGAACCAAACAAACCATTATTTTCATTGCCACTCCCAATTTATTGAAAACAAGATCCTAACTACTACTTCCCTGTGGATTTTTCTCAAGCCCAAATCAATTGGTGCTCACCGGTGTTTTCAATTTTTCGGAGTCTGAAAAACTTAAATAAAACTCCTTATATTTTCCTATGGATTTTTCTCAAGCCCAGTTCATTTAGTGTTCACTGGTGTTTTCAATTTTTAGGAGTCTGAAAAACTTAAAGAAAACTCTGTATACTATCCTGTGGATTTTTCTCAAACCCAGGTTAGTTAGTGCTCGTCGGTGTTTTCAATTTTTAGGAGTCTGAAAAACGTAAAGAAAACTCCTTATACTATCTTGTGGATTTTTCTCAAACCCAGGTTAGTTAGTGCTCGCCGGTGTTTTCAATTTTTAGGAGTCTGGAAAACTTAAAGAAAACTCCTTTTGGCTCCTTTCCCATGAATAACTACCAGGGTTGGGTAAAGGAATAAACTCACCTTTGGAAAACGTCCTCTCTATTGCTTATATACATGAGAACATAATCAGCTTATGCCTCTATTAGTAACACCACAAAAGAATTACTACCTAACACACACCTATATATACATGTATGTACAAAATTAAATCAAATCACATAACAAAAACTTATAGTGGTGTTTCAGCAGGAGGAGAACCCCTCTTGCTTACCAATTGCATTTCATAATCCTGAAGAACTTGTTTGGTAAAATTCTCTTTAGACAGAAGCTTATGATAGACTTTCAATCGATGCCCATTCACAACAAAGGAGGACTAATATTCATCAACAGTATTTATGTTTATTGAACCAGTGTCATAAATTGTGTCTACTTCATAAGGTCCCAACCATTGAGTGGACAACTTACCTCTAAACCTCTTGAACTTACTTTCATATAGAAGGGCCCAATCACCAGAATGAAAATATTTCTTCTTGATATGCTTTTCATGTCATTTGGTCCTTTGTTCTTGAATAAGTATAGTCCTCTACAGATCATATTGTATGATTTCATCAAGTTCATTTAGTTGTAGTATCCTTTGTTTTGGGGCTTCATCCAAATCCATTCCAAATTTCATAGCAGTCCTAAAAACCTTTACTTGAAATTCTATGGGAAGCAACATTTGCTTCCCATACACTAACTCATAAGATGTATGGCATGTAGTGTTTCTCCAAGTTGTTATGTAGGCCCATAAGGCTTCAGGCAACCAATCCACCCAATCTTTATGGTGTAATTGAACTGTCTTGGTAAGTATAGCCTCTATCACTATGTTGGTTGATTCTACTTGTCTGTTTGCTTGGGGGTGATAAGGTGAGGATTTCCTATGTTTAATTTGATATTGTTCAGTAATAGCTTTGACCAGATTGGAGGTAAATTGGGTTTCTTGGTCTGTCATTATTTCTCAAGGCACACCAAAATGAGTAAAGATGTCTTCTAATAGAAAATAAACATCGGATTGTTCATTTGAAAAGCACAAAGCTTTAGCCTCTACCCATTTTGTCACATAATCTATACAAACCAGTATATATCTTCTTCTTCTAGGCATGGGGTTGATAGGGCCTACAAAGTCCAAATCCCATCTCTCAAATGGTTCAATTACTACCTAAGTTTGGAGATCCATTTCATCACTTGCAGTTGGTGTTCCCATCCTTTGACAATCATCACAACTGGACACATATTTCTTTGCATCCCTAAAAATGGTTGGCCAATAGTAGTCTATATGAAGTATTTTGTATGTGGTCCTCTTATTAGGAAACTGGCCTCCACATGGGACATCATGGTGGGATTTGAATATATCATACATCCCATCCTCTCATACACATCTTCCAATCACCAAATCAGGTCATGTATGGTATAGACAGTCATCATGCCACATATAATTTTCGCTCAGCTGAACAATCCTCTATTTTTCTTGGAGGGAAAAATTTCGAGGTAATTTCCATGTTACAAGATAATTTGCCACATATGCATACCAAAGAATGTAAGTATAAATAGCAAGCAGACTTTCATCTGGAAAATTGTCATCCGCTAGGACATTATCACCTGTATGAATGAGTCTAGATAGGAAATTAGCAACAAGGTTATCTTTTCCAGGTATGTCAATGATAGTGATATTGAATTCTTGAAATAGTAGCAGCCATCTAGTAACTCTATCATTTGTCACAGGATTATTCATTAAAAACCTAATAGTTGAATGGTCTGTGTGTACAAAAACCTCATACCTTGTTATGTAGTGTCTGAATTTATTAATGGCATGAACCACTGATAAGAACTCATTTTTAGTGACAGTGTAATTCAGTTCAGTAGGGGATATATTTTTTCTAACAAAGTAGATAGCATAGGGAATTTGGTTTTCTCTTTGTCTTATAACGGCTCCCAAAGCGATATTTGAGGCATCAATGCAGATATGAAAGGGAAGAGACAAATTTGGTCCTCTTAACATAGGGGCACTGGAAAGATTTTTCTTTAAAATTTCAAAAGAAATATGGCATTGCTCATCCCAATGGAATTCATACTCCTTTGCTAATAATTTGAATAGTGGGGTAGACAAATTTGCGAAATTTTTAATAAATCTCCTGTAATATCCAGCATGCCCCAAGAAGATTCTAACTTATTTTTGTGAGTGTTGGCATAGGGGTAGACCCAAGGTTCAATGCTACAACAGCACACCAACAAAACCCTAACTACCGGCCCTTTCAGCAACACTTGTGAAGCAGATGAAGTCTCACTTGAGGTAGAGGCAGGGGTGGTTGCAGGACTCCAGTGTCTGCAACCTTAGCTGGGACACAAATCTGTGATTATAACACCTTGAAAAATCACTTAGAAATATAGTTTATCAATGTTTAACCAATATCTACTTCGCAGGTAAATACCCTAATTACAGAGCATCGCATTATTCAACTAGATCTACAATCTAACAACACTTAGCATGACGAAACAGATCAGATCTAGCATATTCAAGCACTAATCACAATCACACAGGTCATATCCATCATTTACTCTCAATATTAAGCACAAAGCAATAACATATCTACTTATCATTCATCTATATCAAAGCACTAAGCAAGTAAATACATAAACCCATCGATACATTGCACAAAGCATTCACAACACGGGATGTACGTGGTTTACCCCCACCCTTGGGCTACATCCACCAACTCTTCGTCTTCTTTATTAGCTTTCTTCAATCTTATTACACACACAGAGCCTTCAGATCAACTTCGCAGAGGATAGGCGATTTGTGCACTCTTCGCTAGATCCTCCTTCCCCAAGCTAGGTTACAGCACAAAGCCTACATACAATCTCTTTAGTCACTTGCACTTAGCTCTGCAAGTCTCACATAATATGCACAAAGCCATTACATTCACTACTTTGAACTTAGCAATTAATACTGAGCACTTAGCATGCTCGACGCTTCTTGCATCACCTAGCTACTTATTTATACATTAAAAATCGGGCCTAAACATGGGTAAACCCATGGGCCAACATTCCCATACCCGTTACATAATCCCAAGTCCCAAAAATCCCTAAAATGGGGTCAAGATATCTTGATCTCCGCTTCGTCTCGTGCTCCACCTTCGACATCCTATCGAAGACCCAAAAATAGGTCAAACATGACCAAGGATCCTCAAAACTTGGTCA
This sequence comes from Picea sitchensis, assembly GCA_010110895.2. Taxonomy (NCBI): domain Eukaryota; kingdom Viridiplantae; phylum Streptophyta; class Pinopsida; order Pinales; family Pinaceae; genus Picea; species Picea sitchensis. The sequence goes on from SNQJ01S0055157.1 coordinate 93,939, forward strand.
AGGGCAAACAAGCCCCCAACACTCACCTATGACTCATCCCAAGTCACTCTGATCTAGATAATTCTGCCTCAAAATCCTCAAGCTTGTCTCAAGATGCTTCGAGTTGTTGTTGTGCCTTGGCCTCTTGTTCAGCAAACTCTTGGATAAAAGCTTCATTTCCAGGTCCCTCTAGGCATTGTTCTGCTGCAGTGATGATTTGTTCTAGTTCTGCTCCTCGGCCTTCGATTTCTACGAACAGTTGGCAAGCCTCATCCTGTATAGGTTGGAGCCTCTGAGTCACTTCCATGAATTTTCTCTGAATGGCATGGACCTATTGTTTGGCAGTGCGCTACTCTTGGGATTGCTTCGTTCTTTCAACATCTGACAAGGGCTTCAACTACACCTATATGATAATTCACTTCTTGGAGTTGTGACTCTAGTGTCTTCAGTTCTGGATTCTCAATGAGTTGCTCATATGTTTGGGCACTGCAATCACTCATTTGTTTACATTCCAAGGTGAGGCCCTTGATTCTTTCAACTGCGCCTCAAGTAGTTGCTTCCCTTTGATCCCTCACATCCTGCGGAGTGTTGGGCATTGTGCGTAGCTCTAAGTCTGCTATTATTTGTTGTAGTTATTGGATAGCTTCTGCGATCTGGTCTACTTGATGTGAAACTTGGTCTTCCTCCTTTGTCTCTAAGAATTTCATAGAGCGAAGTGCTCTGCTGACTGCTTCTTGCACTTTGACTTACTCTACGAGCAACTGTTCTTTTTCTTGTTGAATTTGTGATTTCTCCTCTTCAAACTGTGTCTGGAGTGAAACCTTCTCCTTCTCTACAACTCGGCGTTGTTATACCATTACTTCTTTCACTTGCTTCAAGGCCTGGGTGGCTTGTTCTATTTCTTCTTGTGTGTGACAAAGGCGAGCTTCGGTCACATCAGCTAGTTGTCGGAGTTTGGTTGGCTCATCTCCCAACTCTGGTTCTCCTGATGGCAGGGGCGCAGTGGACACTGCGTGGCTAGACTGAAGGGCCTGCTTTACCCCTTGAAGTTTGACCTCAATTCTGTCATACATATCCTCCTTCTTGGCTTCTTGTTTCTGCAAGATTTCCTATGAGGTGTCGTTTATAGTTGCGATGATGAAGTCAAAATCATCGACAGTGAGCATAGTCTTCATCTTAGTCACGGTGGCTCTGGATTTCTTCTAGGAAGAGGGTTTGGGGGGAGAAACCTTCCTCTTCTTCAAAGGATTAGCCTCATATCTAGGCGGTGTTACTTCGCCTTGCTTCTGCTCATCTTCTTTACCATTTATTTCTTCTACTTCATCAGCACCCCCTCGATCAGGTGATACTGAAGCATTCTTCTCTGATGCATTGCTTAAGTCTTGAAATTCTTCGGTCTTCTTCCTTCTGTTGGGTCCGGGTGTGTCATGTTCCTTGTGAGTGGCCTCTGAGCTGTCATTTTTGGGGTCAGACATCTCTACAGGTTCAATGGGGATAAGGAGGTCTACTGACTAGTCCTTGGTGATCTCCTTGAGGTCATCTTCCATGAGCTTGTAGTACGACTGAAGCTCCTCCTTATGTTCATATGATAACGCAGTAATATAGATAAAGTTTCTATCTGCACAGAACTTCATGAGGGGTCTGAAGCGTTGTAGGGTGTTCGGCATCATGTGAGGTTCAAATTCAATGGCTCTCTTTAGCTAGAGATAATATGTGTGAAAAAATGCATTCGACTGCCACTTTTTTCCAATGTTGCTCGATGTCGCTCGAGTACCATAGCGCGGTGAACTTCGCAGTGAGCGGCTTGAACGGTTCAATCTCCAGGAAGGTCAGACCTTCTGTCATCTCCCAACCAATAAACGTGATGAGGATCAGGAGCCAGCTAAATTGGAACTCGTAGCCCTGATCATGTGCTTCGCAACAACCTAATTCTAGCTTATTAACTAGGTACTTCACCCAGTTCATCTGTAGGGCTTCTACACATTTCCCCGCGAGGTCAATGAAAAAGCATGTGACCTGCGTGGGTCTATTCTTTCTTACTAGCTTCCCTGCAATTAACTGACATGCTAGGTGCATTGTGCCATTCTGGATGGAAGCTACCTTATAGCCTTGTGTCCCCTTCTCAACATTGTCGTAGGTATCCTTGATCTTTTGTGTTAACACGTGATCTGTGGCTTTCCCTAGATAGAAATCCTATGGGTCGGGTCATTGCATACTCAATACGGTGATCCTATGGATCAATGTTGGATCGACTGTGATATAGTGGTCTAGCCATAAGTATCTGCCATGGTAACATGAAAGTAGGAGCTTGACACAAGCGTTAACTTCCTGGTGCCTTCCAAAGTGTGTGGTTTTCATTATGTTCAATAGGGTGGACTGCGTGAGGTTCATCATCCACAGCTGGGGGATTATTTTCGAGTTCTTCCCCTTCAACCTGGTCAAGTATTTATATGGGACAAGCATACTATGGTTCTTGCGGTCTCCTAGGTTGAAGTCGTTGAACTTCAACATTGCGATCTTGTCCTGTTGTGCTCGAACTACATGTATCCCCTTCAGGAGGTACGCAGTAGCCATGGTGTACTCAAAATCTCTCAGCACACTATCACTACTCACCATGCTGGCCAAAGGTAGGATGTAGTTAGGCAATATGGTTGGGATCAGCTTCGCATTTGCTAGGTCATCTCTAGGCTTGGTTCTCTTTTCTGTGACGACTCGGGAGGGCCTGAATCCATGAGCGGTCGACGGAGAGGCTTGCACTCCTCTCGTCGATGATGCTTGAATACTTGTAAACATTAATTTCTCGACCATGAGATTGATGAGAACTTTTTTGATGATTTTCTCCACAACGTTGATCTCGTCCGACATACACGCTTAGATCGGATGGATGAATGAATGTGAAAAACAGTAGAACTAGCATCGATCTTATTAATCACAACGCAGTAGCAATGATTTATCTCTAATATAATTCGTAAAAGTGTTCTCGGTGCAAAAGTCGACAGAATAAGTAGGCAACTAGGTAACGGATATCTCCAACGGGTGAGAAGCCTTCATTAACTCAATTATGCTCGTTCTGGTGCAGTCCCAACAGTCTGATGGTGGGATTTCTGACCATAAATGTCATTCTAACCGTTTGTGGCATTAGTTTAATGGTTATCCTATTTCCAACGGCTATATTTCTTCACCATGGCGAAGTTCCATGTGACGATGTTCTTCTATCCCGGCGAAGTTCCAGTTTTGCAAATTTTCCCTCTGTGAAGTTCCCTCTGGAACCTTTTGTAACTTCTCGATATTTTCTCTCTTCTTACTTAGTTTTCTAGCCTTCTTTCCAGTGAGCTTTGTCTCGTTATTCCTCTTTCCATTTTGATTCTTGTCTTATTTTGGCATAGTAACTTCACACTGTTGAGATTCCTTCATAGAGTGCACAGGTAATACTTCTTCTTTATCTGGGGTAGGTGCTTCATTCTTCTGTGAGTCTTCTTGGGTTATTTCAACTTCGGCATCCAAGTTAAATAGCTTCGATCTATTCTCCTGCTCCGCAATCAAGTGTGCGATCCTCCTAGTCATGAAATCTTTTAATTCTTGATTTTTCTTCTCTAAGACCTCTTCTTCTTTATTTCTAGTCTTATCCTTCTCGATCCAGGGTTTTCCTAGTAACATAGTAAATGGAGCGTTGTTCTCAATAAATTTAACAACCTCAAAATCTTCTTCTATCGAAGTTCCATGGGTACTCATAGATATTTGGGTAAGTCTTCCACATAGGGTTATCAGTTTTCCTCTAAACAATCCTATTCCTCCCAATGAAAGAATTATAGCAGGCTTTCCTAAAATTTCCCAAGTTCTTTATGTCATGACATTCACCTATGTTTCTTCATCTAGAATACAATCATTGTCGAAGTCTCCTATTCTTACTTCTATTTTCTTTTTCTCTTTTAAGATCTCTGATAGATTAGTATCTCAGTGATCATTCAGGGTTTCTTTCATCCATAATAGTACAACCTTTGATTCCTTTGGGTTTCCTGCCATGGTCTCAGTGTCTTGACCTTTCTCGGGGTCTTCTTGTCTCATATTCTTACAATCAATACAATAAATGTCGAAGTCTCCTATTCTTACTTCTATTTTCTCTTTCTCTTTTAAGATCTCTGAAACATTAGTATCTCGGTGGTCATTCAGGGTTTCTTTCATCTTTAATAGTACAGTCTTTGATTCCTTCGGGGTTTCTGCCATGGTCTCAATGGCTTGACCTTTCTCGGGGTCTTCTTGATTGCTATTCATTCTTTCAACCTTAGCAATCATTCTAGGGAAATCTAAAACTTCATGGTCCATAGCTTTACAACAAATACAACTAGGTATTCTACTAGGGCATTCCTTAGCCAGATGACCCAGTTTTCTGCAAATGTAACAAAGGTTTAATCCTCTCTTTCTCTTAAATGATCCCTAGCCTTTCCTGTACTGTGCACTAGGATCATAGTAGTTAACCTACAAAAACTTCTTTCTAGGATCCTGCATCTATTTGTTAGTCCAAACATTCTTTCTATGTATAGGTATAACATATCTTTCACTATTCTTATCAGATCTATTCATATCAAACCTCTTTTCTTCTAGTTGTGCCCTAGTTTTCAAGCTAGGACAAAATTTATTAAACATACCCAAATCCATACTTTTGAAACAAAAATTTCCACTTATCTTACCTTTAACAAATCACAAATCTTACAAATCTTACCTCTTTTCTTCATATTGGACTTCTTTTCTTATCACAGAGCTTCACAGATCGAGTAGAATATTGTGCACTAGGGCAATAGATCTACGCATAGATCTTTCAAAATTTCAGGTCAGATCTTCGCACAAAGATCCTTTTTCCTCAATTCCCAGCAACCACAGTTTCAAGTCAGATATTCACACAGAGCTTTTTTTTCCTCAGTTCCCAGCAATCATAGTTTTAGGTCCCAGCAAAAGAACCATTTTTTGTCATAGGGGCAGACCCAAGGTTCAACGCTATAACAGCGAACCATAAAAAACCTAACTATCGACCCTTTTGGCAACACCTGCGAAGCAGAGGAAGTCTCACTCGAGGTAGAGGCAAGGGTGGTTGCAAGACTCCAGTGTCTACAAACCTTAGCTGGGACACAGATCTGTGATTGTAACACTTTTACAAAGAACTTAGCAATATAGTTCATCAATGTTTAACCAATATCTACTTCGTAGGTAAATACCCTAAGTACATAGCATCACAGTATTCAACCAGATCTAGAATCTAACAACACTTAGCATGACGAAAGAGATCATATCTAGAAAATTCAAGCACTAAGCATGACCAGATGCCAAAAATATGTCAAACATGACCAAGGATCCTCAAAACTTGGTCAAGGGCCAACAGTGAACTAGGGATTCTGATTTGAGAAATAATTTCAATTTTAGCAGGATCTACCCATATGCCAGTATCAGAAATATGATGACCCAAGACAATCCCCTCAATGAGCATCATTCTAGATTTTTCATGGCTAAGGGAGAGATTAGTCTCTTTACAACTGATCAATACTTTCTCCAAATTGTCCAATGCTTGTTCAAAATCATCCCCATATATTGTGAAGTCATCCATATAGACTTCTACACAGTCATGGATTAAATCAGAAAAAATGGCTAGGACATCCCTCTGAAAGGCGGCAGGGGCATTACATAATCCAAAGGGAAGAACCCTATAAGCATAAGTGCCCCATGGGAAATTGAATGTGGCTTTCTCATGATCTTCAAGGGAAATTTGGATCTGATTATACCCACTAAACCCATCTAGGAAAGAAAAGTACATCTTCCCAGACAAGGTGTCCAAGACCCATTCTATGAAAGGTAAGGGAAAATAATCTCCATAGGTAGCCTTGTTCAGCTCCTTGAAATCCACACAAATTATCCACTTGCCATTTTTCTTGGGGACATTGACTAATGGAGACACCCATTTGCTATCTGGAATAGGGTAAATGAAATTGACATGCAGGAGTTTTTGGAGCTCCTCTTTCACTATGTCTTTTAAGGTTGGGTTCATTCTTCTTTGGGGCTGCCTAACAGGTCTGATTTTATCATTGGTGTAAATATGGTGTATACAAGTATCAAGGTGAATTCCTTTCATATCATAGTAATCCCATGCAAAAGCATTGGACTGTCCTTGAATCATTTGGATCATTTTTTGTTGTTGATCTGATTCTAGGCCAGAATTTATACACAGGGATTTCCCGGGACTGATTTCAACAGTCCAGAAATTTGACATCTCTTCTTAACTTATTGTTGATATAGTAAATAATGTATAAGTGGAGGGATGCCAAACTTCTTGGAACTTGGGGCTGAAAAATGTGTGAATTCTAGGAAAGATTGAGGATACTCAATGCATTTTGCATTGGTTAAAAATAGCCTTAGAATATGTTCTTCAGTTTGTTCTTGAACTCCCTTTGCTTTCTCAAGTGTTAACAGAAGTTGAGCACAGTTCTCCTCCCCATAGGTATTCTCCAGCCATATTGGAACTTCAGTGGCTGGTTGGGCAGGAGGAAAGAGAACAAGTTTTTGACTGTGGGTTCCATTAGAAATTGTCATACAATTAATAAATGCATCAGCAGTGGCCAACAAAGGTCGACCAAGCATAACTGGATGCCCAGGTTTCGAGGATTTTGAATGCATTACCAAGAATTCCACATGATACTCTGAGGAGGCTAAGGTAATTGTTACATCATCTAGGCTTCATGTTAGGATGATGGTTGATTTGTCTGCCAATTCCAACAAGGTCTATGTTGGCCTTAAATGATTTAGTTGCAACGTATGCATAGTGTCAATGGTCATAACATTTATTGTTTCTCCTAGATAAATAAGGGTGTTTGACAAAGAAATACCATTAATTTCTACATTCACCACTGGATTTCCTGAATCATTATATTTGGATGGCATTTATGATATAAATTTGGATAGTTGTCCAACCACTTTTATGACAGGAGGTTCCTTCCTCTTCCTTCTAGGATTTTTGATGCAAACATCCCTTATAATTTTAGCATAGATAGGAATATATTTAATGGCTTGCAATAGGGGAATATTTACAATACATTCCTTAGTTTAGCTTCTAAGTCATGTCCTAGAGGTACCTCAGGTTTCTTCACAAGTAGCCTTTCTGGATAGGGTGGAGGATTAGCTTCCTGAGGTATTTTTTATGGTTGAGGAGTGTGAGGAGGAATTTCCTCTTATACAGGGATGTCTTCTTCTTCATTGGGTTGGTCATATGTAGATTCTTCTTCTCTAATAACCACTGAAGAATTTGGTTTATTACAGACTTTCCCAAATCTCAATTGAATTTCATTTAGTGAAGTAGGAGTTATTACATCAATTGGGAAAGTTTGCGCTTCAAGGTTCTTTACAGGTTGAGTAGGTCTATTGTTCAAATTAGGAATGGGTTGTGCAGGAATAGGGGTAGGTTGAGGGGTATTTGGATTAGGTGCAGCTTTCATTTGTTGTTGTTGATTTGGGTTCAAAGGCAAGGTGAGTTGTGGTTGCAACTGGGAAGGTGGAAGTAGAGTAGGTGGATTAAATCCTGGTAATAGTTGAGAGATATTTGAAGGATATTGTTGGTAAGTAGGAAGAATTGGTGTTTGAAAAGGAGCATTCCCATATGCAGGGCTTCTCTATACTTCTTTCCAAGGTTGTACTTGTGGTTTATAATGTTTCCATTGAGGATAAGGCATTGGAGGAATCCAATGTTGTTGTGGGGTATTGTGGGGTATTGTGTGGTAGGGTCGTAAAACATGTTATGATTTTGTTGTCTCCATGCTCTCTTGGGGGGATATGATGTTTCCTGAGGTTATCCCCCTCCCTTAAAAATGGATTTTAGTCCAGGTAAAGAAGGGCACTCATTGGTAGGTTGATATTCTTTACAAAGGCCATAGATTTCTATAACATTAATAGGACATTATTTTACAGAGTGCTTCTTCCTGCACCGAGGACATAAAATTGCTAAAGTAGCATTTTCTTCTTGTTGTTTCTTTTTTATTTTCATGGTGTCTAACTAGATATTAATTGTATTTAGGATGTTTGTTTTGAATTTTTCAAGTATATTCCCTAATTCTATCCTTGTAACACCTCCTGGATCAGGTTTTTTAGGTTTTCCTACAGGTTTCCTTACACTTTTTCATGTTTTGGCTTGGTTGTGAGAGTACCTTTTATAATAATATGCAATGTCTGCAAACGAATTCTCATACACATCTCTAGAACTCATGAGGTTTATTACCTCGATATAGTCATCCCTTATAGCCTTTAGGAAGATGGGCCTAATTGTGGATTTGTCTAAGGAAAATTGTTTCTTCTTTTGATAGTTATATAGGAACCTTTCTAGGTAATCTTCCAAACTTTCCTCCTTGGACTGTTGCATTTTAAATATGTCATTCCTAGCATCCCTAGTTCTGTAGTAGTCCTGATATTTATGGAGGAAGGTCTCCTTCATGCCATCCCAAGATAAGATAGTGTGTTCTCCTAGTCTCATAAACCACCTTAATGTTGAGTCTTTAAGTGTGGTTGGAAAGAGTTTTAGTTTTTTTGCACTATCATTGTAATTATAACTCCTACATAGTATATAAAATTCAAACAAAAATGAATCAGGATCTTTTGTTGACATACAATGGAAGTGAGGTAGTGATGACAATGGGATATTATTCATAGCAACATCTCTGGTAATGTCTAATATTGGGAATCCAAATTTCTTTGTTTTGTTGTTTTCATTTCCCTCTTCATCCACCATATCTCCAAGTAGCACATTGTAGGGTGTTGGTGATGTCTCCCCACTAAGTGATGGTTCAACCACTTGGTTGGTTGGTATATCCAACTATTCCAATACCTTGTGTGTTGACCCAATGGCATATTTAGCCTCTTATACCACTACCTATGTCTCTTTTCCAGCTCTTCCTTTTGATTGGATTGTCAGTGCTTCCCTTCTTGCTTGTTGTATTATGTTTTCAATCTGAACAGTAGCTTCAGATTTGGTACTTTTAGTTGTAGTTTCAATTACTGACTTTGAACTTTCCCCTTTGAGGATTTCTCCACACAAACACTAGTTGAGTTAATATGGGGGGGGTTCTTTATTTTTCTGTAACTTTGGGGGGGTTTCTTGAATTTTCTGCAATTTCAGATGTAACAAATCTACCTTTTCTATCTCTACGTTTATGCGTAAAAAGAAAGATCTAAATACTAATTCACACAAAATTCAATTACTAAAGGTAAGAGGACAACCTGAATTTGGAGCAACCCCACTAAAGTGGATGTGTGGGCTCTTCCCTCATGTCTTACCATCTTCTCCTCACCCTCAAGTTTCCCTTAAAACCACTCCAAAACCATAAAAGCAATCTAATGCAAAGCACTACCTATTACTGTTTACAACTCCCTGGCAACGGTGCCAAAATGTTGGTGCAATTATATGTTCAATAAATTGCAATCATTTAATATGTCAATCTTGTTTCGTAATCAATAGAGTTGATGTATTGTATGTACCGATAACAGATAATTGTTTATGTTTGTTGAGTATAGTCTATGTAAGAAACTACTTATGAAACTAAACACTTTGTTTCACACCTTTAAAATAACACTCCACACATGCAATTCAAAATCCAGAAAGCAAAATTGATCAACAAATGTATAACTTATAATTCTTGTTCAGGGGATAGATCTACTCATTGTTGGCTCATGAAAGATAGAGATGGGCTATGATTTTATCTCATGGAAAAACCACAAAATAACTCATTAAAATTCTGGAAACCTAACTGAGCTAAAAGAACTACCAGGTAGGGTATAAACACTCCATTATAAGTGCATGTATGTGAGAGATGGAGGTCTTAATTGTACCTGTATATGCAAAGTGAAACCTAATTAATTCTAGGAAATAAATCTCATTATGGTAGGATGCTCCATTACAGTTTCATGTACAGTGAAAGATAGAGATTCAAACCGTTCTTAGACATGCAGAATGAAAACAACACTATAGCATTTGTCTAAAAAAAATGTTAAAGCACCTAAAGTGAATAATTGTCCTTGCCTACTCACACAAAAATATCAAACCATTAATCATAAATCCCATATATACATCTCTTTCTTACTAAAAATTACCATACATCCAGAAGACTTGCTACCAAATGCATCACTAAAAAAGGAATTAAGTGTTGTAATCAAAATATGAAAGTACTATGTTCACACACACACACAGGAAATCAAAATCATATTCACAATTAATTACAAAGAGACTTACCTTAGTTGGGTCGGTGGGCCCTTGTCGTACCAACAAGGTAACTCTTAAGATAAATTACAGTAGGGAAGGTGTAAACAAAAACATATAATCTATAAATAGAAGTTATATCATTTCTTCATAAAAATGGAGATACAATTCATAGTCATTCCAGACCAAAACTTACAACATAATTGTGTGTTTCTTTATTTCTCTCTCTCTCTCTCTATCATCTACAAGGCTCTCTCTTTTTAAAGAGAAGCAGTCATTACAACCCAAGTCTAAAGATAACATCAAATGTTTGTATAATATTTACAATTGGATGATATAGTGATTCTTAAGGAAACGATTTCATCCTCATGACATGAAGTGCATGAATGATGAAATGTATAGTGTCCTCCAATGAACAGAGAATGTTCGAACCAAAAAAATGGCTTGAACTCATTGAGAACAATATCGTTCCAACAACCAAGCCTAGGAATTCGAAATAGGTACCGGACGTACACAGGCATACATGTCAGTATCAGATGAGCGTAACAATCGGTATTGAACGCACACATGCATACAAGTTAATATCGGACGACCGTAATAAACGGGTACCGAAAAACCTCAGCAACAATTACTGAATGACCTCAGCAACAAGTACCAGATGATCTCAGCAAAAGGAACTGTTAGCATGAAGTCTGATTGAACCATCCAAAGTAATTAGAAAGTTCTTTGAACATCAAATATTCAGTCCTAATTATTAATAAATCACTACAAATTATGATTAAACATCAGTTGCCTCATGGGTACACAAGAATTTATTAAAGGGCATGTCTGATGAGGAAACTAGGAAGAAAGTACATCAAGATTAGGAAAAATTGGTTAGGATATAGGCAAGATAAGGCGATTGGAGGTGACAAAAAGGAGGCTCAACAAAGGCAGTCAAATGTATTTTCATTGGATACAAAGAAGGAATGAAAGGATATAAGCTATGGGATCCTACATCAAGGAAAATAGTGTACAATTGAGATGTGGTATTCAGAGAAGTCAGAAATAAATTTAAGCCTAAAGAAATTGTTCAGACCGAGAATAATCCTGAGATGGTGTAGTTTGAACTGATGGATGATTCGGCCAACCTAATTCAACCATTGTATCATCGGCCTTCCACGTCAGTGCCACGTCACTGTATGGATGCCACTTCAGCTACCAACTCATCCTGACATGTCACTGTATGGACTTCCACGTGGTGAAATCTTATTGGTCCATGGAATGGCCCAGAAATGCCAAATATGGGTGACACGTGGTAGCCTATGGTGCTTCCACGTCACCATGTTGACATCATGCTAATGTCATCATGACACATGTCACCTCCTGATCATGCCACATTTGTTGTATGGATGCTGACATCATTTGTACTGATGTTGACATCAGCAGTACGGATGTTGACTCATCCCCCTGCTGACTGGGCTAGGTTGACCAAAATTTAACCGTGAATATCTTTCGATCTGTAACTCTATTTGACGAGTTGTTTGCATCTTTAGAAATATTGTGATGCGCTCTTCGTGATGATGTCACTTTCACTGAGTTTTGAGAACTTTGAATTTTTTCCCTTTCTATGTCTGTTGAGGCCATTATGAGCGTCCTGAGTTGCTTCTGCAAGTTCTAATTTTTTCTTAGTCTTCTCTGGATCCTTTTTGGATCACGCATTCCCACTGAGATATTTTTGGACCACCAAAATATTTCATCAATCAACAGATAAGTGAGGGAAGAGTTCCCTCACCTTGTCCTTCTCAATCCACTTTGCCTTGCTTAGATGTTTTCCCTTTAATCCTACTCGAAGATAATCAACATCATCCCTGCATGAATTCCTCGAACTTTTGTCTAGGATGATATCTTCCTTTAACTCATCCAAGTAATCAGGAGAAAACGCATCAACTGAAGGTATTGAAACTTCCTCATCCTGATCCATGATCATGGGAAGCTTAAAAAGTTTCAAGTTCTCTACATTTACAGCTAAGTAAATATTCATATAAGGTGGAAGATCCAAACTAAAATCATTGGTACCACTTTCTCCAAAATAGTGAAGGGTCCATAACGAATGGGCTTAAGTTTCTTGCCTTCACCCTTCAATCTCTCCTTGTTGATGTGAATCCATACCCGGTCTCCAACCTAGAACTGATGATCAACCCTATGCTTGTCATGCCAATATTTATATTGTGCTTGAATTTTGTCCAACTGTTCCCTGACTCCCTGGTGCACCTACTAGATCCTATGGATGAACTTGTGGACTATGTCCTCTTTTCTTTATTCATTTGTATCATTATCTCTCCCATACATCAAGTCCAAAGGAACATTAGGTAGGTTCCTAAAACATGTCTCAAAAGGAGAACTCTGAGTGGAGGAATGTAAGGCTCAGTTGTAAGCATGTTGTGCATAGGGTATATGTTCATCCCATAACTTGGGATTATTGTTGCAGTAGCCTCGAAGCAAAAGTACCACTGTCTAGTTTACCACCTTTGTTTGTCCATCGATTTGTGGATGGAAAGTAGTGCTACTCTTCAATTTGGTTTCCATCATTCTCCACAATCTTGTCCAAAAATCCCAAGGAATCAAGTATCTCAATCCAAGATAATGGATGTGGGTAACCCAAAGTGAACCCAAACATATTGAAAGAAGAGGTTAGCAGTCTTCTCAACAGCGATCTTATTTTTACATGGAATGAAGATACACATCTTTTTGAACCTATCCACTACAACATACAAACAGTCATGACCCCCTTTTGACATTGGTAAACCCCCTACAAAATCCATGGAGATACTTTCCCACGGATGGGATGGAACAGGAAGTGGTGAGTATAGCCCCATATTTCTATTAATTGGCTTACAAGTAGAATGCATCACACATCCCTTTACATATTTATTTACAATTGTTTTCATTTGAGGCCAATAACAAAACCTCTGTAAATGAGCCATAGCTTTTCCTACCCCAAAATTCCCAAACACAAGAGAAGTGTGAGATTCTCGTATTACATGGACTCATTCACTTGTAGGAATACATAGCTTTCCAAGATGGTAGAGTAGTTTTACCTGCAGACAATAGTTATCTACCTGTGCACCATGGGTTAGCTTCTCATATACTTCTTTAAAATCTTCATCAATGGCATATTGTTCCACATAGCTATCATGATATAAAGAAGTATTCTTCAAAATAATAGAAGCAGCAACAGGAGGTCTAGAAAGTATAGCAGTTACCTTGTTACTTGTACCCTTGTTGTACTTGATTACCAAATGAAATTGTTGTATAAAACCCATCCATCTGTAGTATCGAAACTGTTGCAGTTTGGTTTGTTCTTGGAGATATTGTAAGGGTTGGTGATCAGTATGTATGATTTTTTCCTTCCCTAACAAGTTGTGCTTCCATTCCTTTATTCTTTGAACTAATGCATACAACTCTTTATCATATGTAGGATAGTTAACAACATCTTGGTTAAAATTTTCCGAGTGGTAACAGATAGGCTTATGATATTGCATCAATACTGCACCCATGATGTATCCACTATAATCTTTCTCGATCTCAAAAGGTTGTTGAATATTCGGCAGTGCTAATACCGGTGTGGTACTGATCTTCTCCTTCAAAGTTTCGAAAGTTTTTTGTTTCTTTCCTTCCCACTAAAAAATGTTCTTCACATTGGTTAAGGCATGCAAAGAAGCTGCTATAAAGGAGAAGTTTGAAATGAACCTCCTCCAATACTGTACTACACCTAAGAAGCTCTGTATCTCAGTTACACTTTTTTTCTCATGCCAATTTACAATTACATCAATTTTGGAAGGATCAATTTTTAATTGTCCTCCTCCTACAATATGACCTAAGTATACAAGTGCAGTCTTGCCAAACTCACATTTAGACAATTTTACATACGGATTTTACCTTTGCAAAGTATCTAGTACTTTCTTTACATGCCTCACATGTTCATCCCAAGTCCCGCTAAAAATAAGAATGTCATTGAAATATACAATCACAAAATCATCTAGGAAAGGCCTGAATACATCATTCATCACACGCATGAAAGTTTTAGAAGCATTAAAAATCCCAAATGGCATGACTAACCACTCAAACAATCCATGTTTGGTTTTAAAGGCAATATTCCATGCATCATGGTCTGCAACCCTGATTTGATGGTATCCACTGTGCAAATCCAACTTAGTGAAATAAACAGTATTCTTTAACTGATCAAGTAAATCATCTATACAATGAAGAGGGTATCAATTTTTCCCTGTGATTTTATTTAAGGCCCAGTAATTGACACATATTCACCATGTGTCATCTTTCTTTGGCACCATCATGATCGAAGAACCACAAGGAGATGAACTGATCCTGATGACCCCTTGATCCAATAAGCCTTGTACCTGCTTCTTGATCTCTGTCATCTCCACAACTGACATCATGTACATGCCCACATTAGGAAGAGGAGAATATTGTTGAATATGTATCTAATGCTACATTTCCCTCTTAGGAGGTAATCCATTTGGTTCCTGGAAAATCTCATCATACTTATAAACAATATCAATTAATTCTTTCTTATGAGAAGGATCGCATCCTTGGAAAGCATCAGACGTCCCAACATCTTTCTCTCTTACGACCATGAGTACATATCTCTTATTAGTGTTTATGAGTCTCTTCATTTGTCCTGTACTAACAAGTGTTGTATTTACCCTCGTGATGTGAGCTCTAACAATATATTCCACTCCCCCTTTAGTAAGGTGGTACTTTTTCTCATCACGAAAGAAGACTGCTTTTCTATCATAAAGTTAAAGACTTCCCAACACTATGCCACATATATCAAGTGATACAACATCCAAATCCACCTCATCAATCAACTTTGAAGCAATAGCAAATATGACCCTACATTGTTTGGCGACATTAAGTTTTTCTTTATCACATACCCAACCAAGAGGATAAGGCTTTGGATGTGGTTTCATTTCAAGACCCATCTTTTTGATAAGTGCTTCAGATATTAAGTTTACTTGGGAACCCGAATCAAATAATGTATCTATCTTAGTGTGTTTAGATACAACTATTATGTGAAATAATTCATTCCTCTTTCGTTCATCATCATGAGATTCATTGTTGTAATTTGAACTAGCATGAAGGGAATCTTTACCTTGTACTCCAACTGTTGCGATCTTTCCTTCATATCCTGAATCGAAACCAAGATCTTCTTGCATTGTAGCAACATTTTTTGTCTTCCCCTTTCCACTGAACTATTTCGGTCTCTTCTCTGGATGCAGTTTCCAACAGTGTTCATCATCGTGACCGCTTTTCTTGCAATGACTGCAAGATGGATTTCCTCTTTCTCTCATCACTGTGGCGGTCTTCTTGTCCTTCCTTTCAAACTTCTTAAAAGGTTTATGTGGGATATTGGAAGGTTTCTTTGTGGGATCTTCTTGAACATACTTTCCCATGTTCTCAAGGTGAGTGGCTTGCACACAAACTTCATCAAGACTGATGGGGTTAAACAAGAGAAAAGTATGACAAATATAACTGTGAAGTGCGCCAATATACTTCATTAAAGTTTCATAAGAATCCAAAGGAATGTTTAATGCAAGATATTTTTTCCTAGATTCTTATGTGAAACTTTGTACAGTTTGACCTTTACTTTGCCTTAAAGTTTTCCATTCCATCATTGATTTATGTAAATAACCCAATGGATAAAATTGCTTCTTTATTGTTAATTTAAATTTTGACCATGAGGAAAGAATATTACCACACTTACTTATGTCCTGAATTTTTCTCTCCCACCATACGAGAGCGGTGCCTTCCAACCAAATAGAAGTCAGTTTCACTTTAACTTCCTCTTCATCAATATGTTGAACACGGCAATATACTTCAACCTGTCGGATCCAATTATCTATCTTTTCAGGATTAGCATCTCCATTAAACATAGGTAAAGAAAATTTTACATCGATCTTTAATAATGGTTTCTTAAAAGAGGCTTTGTGGCTAGAATGATGAGAATGATGAGAATTATTAGAGGAAGAAGAATTAGAACTTGATGGTGAATATGGAGGCTTGGGAGGGTCTCCTCCATCCCCTTGGCTTACCAAAGCATCACCATCATCATGTGCTTCCTTTTTCTTCCCTTTCTTCTTCATCATCTTCTCGTAATCTCCATACATTCATTCGACCGTTTCTGACATGCGATAAAAGACCATATGAAAGTTTTTCTCTTGTTCATCACACTTGTCTTCTTCTACCATTTTCTTCCTTCAGGATGTACAGCCAACTTCGGCATTGAAATTATTAATATTTCCTTCACCCTACTTATTCTTGGCCCTAGTAAGCATTCACACTCAACAATTCAAGTCAAAGATGACTGCTCTGATACCAACATGATCCGGGATCTTTTCATCGAGTGACTTATAAAGAATAAATTAAATGAGAATAAATTAAAGTGCACCATTAAAGAAGTAAAAGATCAATAATGAAGAGACGTAAGAATAAAATCTGAACACAAAAACTCGATAACGAAGTTCGTCCTTGGTGGACTATGTCTTCAGGTCCTTCTCTCAAATGGGTAGGATTTTTCATTAACTCAACAAAAGAATTTGACAAAATACATAAGTATACCTCATTCTGAAATCAAGCTGCAGAAGTATTTCTCATATAAGAAAACAGATAGAACCACTAAATTTGTGGCATCGAATTACCCAAAAATGACTGTCTCCACGCCTCGATCTGACTTTGGCACTCCCAAGCCCAAGAAGAATTATGTCTCAGTTTTCGTGGCTTGCAACCTGCAATAAATGTTGACGTACTCACCTCGAAATGTGTGCTCGAATGTACCACATGTGCCTCTCCTTAGCTCTAGGCGAATGTAATTTTTAAGTAATTAACTGGATGTTGTTTACAATGTTGGGTCATTGGCTCGTTGGTTATGGTGCATATATTAAGGCGTTAATAAGGGGGGAGGTCCCGGGGTCAAGCCCGTGGGCCTCCCCTTTTGGCTTGACCNGAAACACTTGTTCGTATTCTTTGATGACTGGCTCATTTACAGCAAGACCTGGGAGGAACACCTTCGACATGTGGACCAAATCCTTTCAATCATGGAAGAACAGTCACTGTATGCCAAGGAATCCAAGTGTGAGTTTGGAATGATAGAAGTGCTTTAATTGGGACACATCATAGGGGCAAAAGGGGTACAGGTACATCAGGAGAAAATAACAGCCTTTAGGGAATGGCCTACTCTGAAAACACTCACAAAATTGAGGGGATTCCTGGGCCTATGCACATACTATAGGAAATGTTTCAAAGGGTTTTCTCAACTGTGCGCACCCTTGACTGACCTGACCAAAAAGGGGTCCTTCAAATGGAATGATGAGGCCCAAGTCACGATGGAGAAAATGAAAGAGGTCATGAGCACCTGCCTAGTTCTAGCTCTTCCTAATTTTGGCGTTCCCTTCACTTTGGAGTGTGATGCCTCGGGGGAAGGTATAGGGGCCGTGTTGATGCAAAACAGGCACCCCCTTGCCTATGAAAGTAGGAAACTCAGGGGTCCTTAACTACTTTACAACATTTACGACAAAGAGATGTTGGCTATCATGCATGCACTAGCCAAATTCAGGCAATATTTGGTAGGTGCAAGG
>SNQJ01S0055158.1:38783-49148 GCA_010110895.2 Picea sitchensis
ACTTATTGAGTTTATCGATTAGAACCATGATAGAATCATTATGTTTCTGATTTTTAGGCAAACCTATTATAAAGTCCAGCGATGTGGTCTCCCATTTCCATTCTGGTACTGGTAATGGCTGTAATAGGCCGGCTGGATGCTGGTGTTCGGCCTTAAACTGCTGACAATCTTGGCACCTAGCCAAGTACTATGTTGTTTCTCCCTTCATTTTAGGCCAATAAAATAGTTTTCTGAGTGTTGTTATTGTTTTCTGGTAACCTAGATGGCCAGAATATGGTTTCTTATCCACTTCATCTAAAACAGTTAATTTTAACTCTATTGAATCTAGTATGTAAAGTCTTTTTTTAAATCGTAATAGTTCATTTTTGTTGATAATTAGATCTAGTTTATCTGAGTTTGTGATACTTTTTTGAAATTCTTCCATCATCTTAGTGTAATTTCCATTTTTAATACCTGTCGTCCTTATTCTTTGTTCCAGATCACTTTCTTCCCTGCTGATATTTATCTCAAATAACCCATGGACTCTTTTGCTTAAAGCATCTGCTACTTTATTTTCCTTACCCTTGATATGTCTGAACTTGAAGTCGAATTCACTCAAGAAGGCTAGCCACCTTGCTTGTCTTTCATTAAGGTCTGGTTGGTTAAACATATATTTCACCCCACTATTATCCATCAATAGTAGGATTTTTTTGCCCATTAAATAGTCTCGCCACATTTTTAAGGCATGTATCACTGCTGCCAATTCTAAGTTATGAGTGACATAATTTCGCTCGTGTTCTTTTAATTTTTGATACTCGTAACAAATCAAGTGCCCTTAGTGAGTTAGAACACCACCTAGTCCCTCTTTACTTGCATCAACACATACCGTGAAGTCTTTATCTGGGTATGCTACCTTCAAAATGGGCGCTGATGTCAATAATTCTTTCATCTTGTTAAAACTGTCTTGACACTTTTGCGACCAGTTAAATTTGGTCCCTTTCTTTTGTAATGACGTGATAGGGTAGGTTATCTTGGAAAACCCTTCTATAAATCTGTGATAATATCCGATAATTCCCATGAATGACCGGATATCTTCCACATCCTTAGGTACTGGCCATTCCATAATGGCTTTTATATTTTCCGGGTCTACAACAATACCTTCCGAGGAAATGACATGTTCTAAATATTGTATTTATTTTTCATAAAAGTCACATTTGTCGAATTTTGCGTATAGTTTGTGTTTCCTTAATGTTTGCAGAACTATTCTTAAGTGTTCATCATGTTCCTCCTCCATTTTAGAATAGACCAGAATATCATCGATACATACTACTACGAACTTGTCTAAGTACTGACTGAAAATGTTTTTCATCAAGAACATAAATCTGCCTGGTGCATTAGTGAGTCTGAAAGGTATGACTACAAATTCGTAGTGTTCGTATCTTGTTCAAAAAGTTTTTTTGTTTATGTCCTTGTCCTTTATCCTAACTTGATGATAACTAGATCGTAAATCAAATTTTGAAAAGATCTTGGCCCCACCAACTTGATTGAACATATCATTTATCCTTGGTAAGGGGTATTTGTTCTTAACGGTCATTTTGTTCAGTTGTCTATAATCGATACATAGTATTAGAGTATCATATTTCTTTTTCACAAAGAGGATTGGTGCTCCCCATGGAGAGACACTCTGTCTAATATACTCTTTGTCCAACAATTCCTGTAATTGTATTTTTAATTCTGTCAGTTCTAGTAGACTCATTCGGTAGGGTGATTTTGAGATAGGGGCTGATCCGGGTAGTAAGTCTATGGAGAAATCTATTTCCCTTCTATGAGGTAATTCTGGTATCTCATCCACAAGCATGTCTCTGAATTCACGTAGGACAACAAAGTATTCTAACTTGGGCTTATCTTCTTTTTCTAATAGATTCGTCACTTGGATGACATAAACTTGACATCCCTTTCTAATACATTTCTTGTGTTGCATCGCTGAAACTTGTCTGAATGATACAGGTTTTGGTATGCCTTGGGTTGTTCTAACAGTGCCAAAATTATCTTTATAGCTAAGTATATTTGTATAATAGTCTATTACTGCTTTGTGTTGTTCCAACCAATCCATCCCGATAATCATATCATAATATCCTAGTGGTAAGATGTTCATATTGTTCCTTATCTTTTGACCATCTAAGATAAACTCAAGATCAGAAATAAAGTCAACTACTTTTCTTTTAGTACCTGTTGCTAGTTGTACAAGCCATGATTTTGCATGCTTCGGTTTCTTAAGTTTATTCGACTCTACTACATCAGGAGTGATATAACGTAACGTAGCTCCAGGTTCAATTAAAATAGAAATTCGAGTGTCATTGATTTTACCTTTGATTTCTACCACCGAGGACTGGTGGTCAGCTTGTCGACCATTTATGGCTGCATTTATCCAATGCAAACTTCTTCCCACGTCTCCCACTGTCGAGGCTTCCTGCAAATTGTGAACATCAGTTCTGTTTGTTGCAATTAAACGTAGACAGTTCCTCCTTAGATGAGGCTCTCCACACTCCCAACACTTTAATGGCTCGCGGGAGTTGTCCCCAAAATTCTTCATTCCCAAGTTTATCAGTTTACCACTACCTTGTGTATTTGGATGATTGGAGTGAAAATACTTCCTTGGGAAACTTTTGTTGCATCTCGATAAGGAGTTGGCTGGTATCCCTTCTTCCACTGGTTCATTATATCTTTTTTCTTATCCTTACAGGTCTTGGGAAACTCTACCCTCTATTTATACTGGTCATAGCACATTCATTTTTTCCTGAATACCTCACTCAATGATTTGGGGTTGTCAATCTCAATTCTGTCCCAGTAGGCCTGTGGTAAACAACTTAAGAATTGTTGGATTTTTACCTTATCCTCCCAAATGTATGGTACGAACCTTAGTAGTTTCGTAAATTTATTTATAAGGTCCTCCATTGTCATCTGTCTGAGTCGTAACTCGTAAAATTCTTTCGTATTCCTTTCATAATATCTTTCAGAAAGGTATTGTTTCTTGAAATACTTTTTAAATTCGGACCATTTAAATTGTTTCTCCTTTAGGCCCTTGGCCAATTTCAAGTCTTGCCACCAAATGTTGGCCTTCCCCTTCAGATTGTAGATGGCCATTCTGACCTTCATGTTGCTGGAATAGTTGTAGACCTGGAAGTATTTTTTGACGTCCAACAACCATGCCTCAACTTATTCTCCTATCTTGGATTCTCCATCAAAGGTAGTTGGTTTAATCTTTTTAAATTCTCCTTCAAGGTGGTCCATTTGTTTTCTTTTTCTATCTGGTATAGTTTTGTCTTCAACTGAAGGTGTCCCTTCAAATGAACTGTCTCCTTTTTTCTGTTTCTGCACCAGAATTCTTGGAGGCCCTTTTTCTGACCTCCTCATCATGGTTATCATCTTTTGGGATTTTCTTGGTTACTATACTACGCAACAGGACTTCATTTATCTTTTATTGTTCATGTTGTGCCTTCTTCAATTTTTCATTGTCATCCTTGAAAACCTGTATTTCAACAATAAGATTCCTCATTGTTTGCAACACCTCCGTGGGTGAGCTTCCATCATTGTTCTGTCTTGGATCTCCCAGAGGTCCTTGCTGTGGATTCCCTTCCATCTTGATTTCTGAACCTTTGTGAGCTACCATAATCAACACAAAACATAAAGGCTTTCTGTTTGTAACCACAAGATTTATTAGTTTTTTCATAAATCATAATATATACTAAGCAATTAATGTGGCCCTGTTCAGGCCCAGTGTTGTAACTTTGGCTCTGGTACCATATGTAATGTACCTCAAATTCACCATAAAAAAAAAAATTCTATGACATAATTCAATTTCGTTTAAGATTAGAATTTAAGAGAAGGTAAGATTCATTTATTTCCATAATGAAATTATTACACCAGTCTAGTTTACTTCGAACAAAAAAGGTTATATGGGTAAATTCTTTCCATAAATTCTAACACTTCCGTTAACTCTCAAACTACTCCAACATACTTATATGTATATAGGAAATATCTAAACTTAGGTCGAAGGAACCTTTTATGTTCAGAGAGATAAATCTCAGAAGGGATAGCACCTATGAAGTGTTCAAAGGGAGGCAAGGATTGAAATCATCTCGCTGAGGTCAAGTTTAGGTGGAAGAACAACAAGCCATTTTGGCCAGAAATCCTTGAGAAGAATGAATGAACGATGATATTTCTTCATGGGGAAGGGATGAAATCAAGTGGACCGTTGGATCTCATAGATCTATGAGGAGGATAAGACTGAGAATCTTTTAGAGCTCATAAGATCAAGAATAGTGACCATTGGATAAGAATTAATAGGAGTCGTTAATCTCGCGCTCAAAAATTCACTATTTCGAAGTTCGAGGTTTGGAGCAACAAGGGATTTAGGAGTCGTTGCATCACGAACTCCCGGTTCGTGAAATCCTGAAAGAATCGGGATCGTTGATCTCTCAAGGGGGAAATATTTCGACAATTCGTCTTCGGGGAAAACAAAGGGGAAGTTTTGGACTTCGAGGATTAGAAGGAGGAGAGGTTGGAGTTGCATTGCAACTTCACAAACCCCGAAATCGCGATGCGCTCAGAGGAGTTAGCCCCAAGTCATAGGGCACGGTCACACGGATGGAGGATAAAGGAAGAGCCAAAAAATGTTAATCCCTCTTCAGAATTTTGGGACCTAGAGTCGTTGCAGCCAGAGTCATGAAATACCGAATCACGAAACCATGAAAAGTACTCGGAGGAATAGCGCCAAGTCACATGACTGGTCATATGGGAAGCGACTTAAGGGAGGATATAAGGATCTGTTAGGCCCTATTTCGGGTTTCGGCCTTTTCAAAGGATAGATAACGGGAGGAGCACATGCATCGTGAATCCCTGAATCATGAAAAGATGGTAGCGCTTCGACTACTTGTTGTCTGTATAGTCTGAATTTTTATGCATTGTATGGAATCTATGTATTTCAAAGGCCCACATACTTTGAATCACATCTCAACGAAATAAAAGGGGCTCTAGAATATTAAACTGTTGTACAGGTATCCAACAATATACAAATATATGCCTATAATCCTATTAAATTTGTATCTTGGTCATGCATCGATACTTTAGTAATGTTATTACTTTGTATAGCTTATTACAGAAATAAATGAATACTCAGTCACTGTTGCTCCTATTTATACATCAACATTTCTTACATCATTATCATCATCTAAGGGAATCTATACAGAGAATTAAAAAAAAGGAAGGGAATCTAAGATTGTCAAAGTAATCAGTTCTGCACATTTAATTAAGCTTTTAATTGCAAGGTTGGATCTTCATGACTGCTAGAACAGTAGGTATAGTTTCATCTTGATTTTAGTTTAATAAATTGGAAAACTTTACATGTTATAGTCTTGCATCTTTACCTAGAGAAATATAAACATACAAGTATATCTACCTAACTTGGGTCTCATTCTTACACACTAGTAACTTACACATCAAATCATAGTTAACTTGAAGGACCCCATTTGTTGGAGCATGTGATTTTAAAAGGAGATTAAATACAAAGTTGACATTTCGACATTCAGGACTTGCTTGTTACATATGCATGGGGTTCCTTTTCTTTACTAAACCCCTAAATCCTGAACCCCGAAACCCTGAAGTGTTGGGCCCATAGACTTTTTCTCATTTCACAATTTGACATTTCTTATTTAATTTTGTTTGTGCATCAGGTGTTCATAAACCCCAAAATCCTGAACCCCGAAACCCCGAAGTGTTGGGCCCACAGACGTTTCCAATTTCATAATTCGACATTTCTTAGTTAATTTTGTTTGTGCGTCAGGTATTCATAAACCCCGAAATCTCGAACCCTAAAACCCCGAAGTGTTGGTCCCATAGACTTTTCCCATATAGAAATTCGACATTTCTTAGTTCATTTTGTTTTTGCATAAGGTGTTCGTAAATCTTGAAATCCCGAACCCCGAAACCCCGAAGTGCTGGGCCGACAGACTTTTCCCATTTTGCAATTCATCATTTCTTAGTTCATTTTGTTTGTGCATTAGTTGTTCGTACACCCCGAAACCCTGAACCCTGAAACCCCGAAGTGTTGGGCCCACAGTCCTTTCGCATTTTGTGATTTGACAAACAGCATGGTCTTTTGTTTTTTTTCGTGTTCAGCGTTTGCAATCGCTAAAACTTGATTGACCTCTATTTTTTCACACCAATTTTTTCTCTATGGTTTATGCCATTAAACAACATTATAACTACATGATTTCGAGTACTTAAAGGTGTAAGACCTCATGGCAGGCAGAGCTCTTAGGAAAAATCGCACTAAAATTGGCTTAATTAGTTTAATACCTTCATATACAATAATTTCTGTATAGGTCATAACCTACAGGAAAATATAAATATATGTCTATATATATGCATATTTTCATTATCCAAATTATGTTTACATTGTATATGTATGCATACTTTCATTATTCAATTTTTGTTTACCCTGTACACTTAAATTAGTTCATTACGGTAAGTACCATTCGGTTGGGGAAAATTTGTCCATCGCTTTTACTTTAATACAACAATCAATTAACCCATAGGAAACTATTCTTTAGGACTTAACCAGGCATATTTTCGCAACTAGTAGATTGATGGAAATTTAGTATTTACCCAACAATAAAATGCAACAGAGATAATCACATTTGATTTTGATCTTTCGTCCATAATATTATGCAATTCATGATTAACAGATGCATTGTACCAACCATTTAACGATTTTAAACAGAAGAGGGTTAAGAGGAAATATCATAATTAACTTGCTGAAAAACAAATGGAACAACCACGTTCCTCCCAACCGTAGAATAGGGCAGCCAAATTCACTTGCCTGATTCACCCCCTAGCCTGACAATGAATCCATGAGGGAAAACATGGAATCTTCTCCTCAACAAATGTCTTTCTGTTTCAGCAAACTCCTCTCGCCTCACACTCAATCACTGGTGTTCATAACAACAAGATAACTCATAGTCTTTTCCCCAGCATACTTGGCAACGTCCTTCCTCCTCACATATGCCATTTATCAATTTTGCCTAGGTCTTTTTCCCTCCCTTGGGAATTTTCGGAGCTTTCTAAATCCCTGATTTTCAGGGGCTCCCAATGGAAAAATATCTGATTTCCAACTTGTAATAATCATCCCAGAGGTAGTTCCAACATGTTACCCACTCATGGAGTCATGGTCAACTGATTTTAACACGGTTGTTTCATTTGTTCTCCTTTAATTAATATAAATATTTTGTTTTTATACAAGTGTCATAGTCAAATAGTTAGTTGGGTTAGATCAGGTCTCTTCCCAATAGTCATAATAATTAATTACAATTACCAAATTCAAAATTCAAAATTTCCATAAACGGCAAAAATTTTCCAAATTCGAATTTTCTAAAAACGGAATAAATTTCCAGCAAATTTTAAATTCCAAATTTTTTTTTTTTTTTGGGGGATGTCACACTTTACAGGAATAAAGTGTGCAGACTTACTAAGCTTATCGATTACTACCATAATTGAATCATTATTTTTTTTCTTTCTAGGCAAACCTGTAATAAAATCGAGTGATATAGTCTCCCATTTCCATTCTGGTACAGGTAGAGGCTGCAACAAGATGGTTGGATGTTGGTGTTCATCTTTCACTTGTTGACAATATTAGCACTTAGATAAGTATTTTGTTGTCTTTCCCTTCATATTAGGCCAATAAAATAACTCCCTTAGTGTTGTTATTGTTTTCTGGTATCCCGAATGACAAAAATATGGTTTTTGTGTACTTCGTCCAAAATAGTTAACTTTAATTCAGCAAAATCTGGTATGTATAATATTTTTTTTAAATGTTAGTAGGTGTGGCATCCCCAAAAATAAAATATTTTTTGAAATTTAAATTTGTTGGAAATTTATTTTCGTTTTTAGTAAATTCGAATTTGGGGAATTTTTTCCATTTATGGCAATTTCGAATTTCGAATTTGATATTTGTAATTAATTATTGTGACTGTCGGGAAGAGATTTGTCTGGACTCAACTAACTATTTGACTATGACACTTGTATAAAAACAAAATATCTATATTAAGTGCAGGAGGAAAAATGGAACAACCATGTTAAAATCAATTGACCATGACTCCATGAGTGGGGAACATGTTGGAAATACCTCTGGGTTGATTATTACAGGTGGAAAATTAGTCATTTGGCCATTGGCAGCCCCTAAAAATCAAGGATTTAGAAAATCTACAAAAATCCCCAAAGGAGGGAAAAATACCTGGGCAAAAATGGATAAATAGCATATGCAAGGAGGCAGGATGCTGCCAAGTATGATGGGAAAGTATTACGAGTTTCCTTGTTGTTATGATATCTGTTGAGTAAGTGTGAGGAAAGAGGACAACTGTTGGAATTGTAGGACATTCCTGAGGAGGAGTTTCCAAGTTCGCCCTCATGGATTCATGGTCAGGCTAGGGGGTGAATCGGGCAAGTGGTTTCGACTGCCCGATTCTACGGTTGGGAGGAACATGGTTTTTCCCTTTGTCTTTCCGCGAGCTATTCCAGATATGTAAATCTTTCCTTCTCTATGTGAATGATTCCATCTATTTGTTGTAATGTAACTGTATGAATGATCATATCTATTTGTTGTAATGTATCTAATCTGTACTAAGTTGAGATGGCTTTCATAGATGATATATGTTCATTGTATGAAGTTTTATCATCAAGTATTGAATTCTGGGATTACCCCTCTTGAATTAAAAACTTGAGACAAAGTTATTATTGTGCAAGTGAATTTGATAGTACAATTCATCTATAGGAAACAGTTATATTTTTGTAATCGCAATATCAGACAGATCTATCTATGAGTAATTGGATTGAGTAGGTCTGTACATATATTCTTGTAGATTCATGTATATATATATGCATATATTATTCTGGAAGGAAAAACATAGAATCAAAACTTTACTTGGACCATTTTATCCAATCTAAATAATCGCTATGGAAGATATAAACCACTTTGGCAATAATTGTAAGGAAGGCCGAAATGAGATAAAATGATTTAGTATTATAGATCTAGCATATGTCGATCCAACATCTAGCGTTTGAAAACAGGGCCTGTCTTCAAGGCAATAACCCTGGTATTTAAAATTTTAGGGCATAACGAGACCCAAGAAGAAATCGGTTATCGATTATTTTATTTACCTTAACGAACAGAACAATCCTGTAGAAGAAATTTCTGGAAAAAGATATACTACAGCCACCGGGACCAAATCCCCTTTTACCTTTGGGAAATTTTCCCCTTTCTTCAAAACCCAATAAGAGCCTAAGGGAATCGAATTTGAATGACCCCTTTTTAAATTGGGCAACTAAATTCTCTGTAAGGATAAGGGTCCGAAGACTTTTATTCAGGACCTTTACCGACAATTTAACTTAGACTTTTGATTTAGGGCATAAACAATAGAGGACAAAATGATGTGAAAAACAAAGGTCAATTGGGTTTTCGACGATTACAAACGCCGAACACACACAAAAAAAAAGGTTTCATGCACCAAGTTATGATAATGATCAAGGTTTTGGGGTTCGATATGTTGGGGTTTACGAAGACCTGACGACCAACAAAATGAAACACTAAAGGCCGAATTGCGAAGTGCGAAGGGACTATGGGCCCAACATTTCGGGGTTTCGGGGCTCGGGATGTCAGGGTTTAGGAACACCTGACGTTCAACAAAATGAAACCAAAAAAGTCGAATTCAAAAATGCGAAGGGACTATGGGCCCAACATTTCAGGGTTTCAGGGTTCGATATGTCGGGGTTTACGAACACCTGTCATTCAAACAAAATGATACATGAAATGTCGAATTGCGAAATGCGAAGGGACTGTGGGCCCTACATTTCAGGGTTTCGCGATTTTGGGGTTTAGTAAAGCAAAGAAACTCCATGATTCTGTAATAGTGAGTCCCGAATGCCAAAATTTCAACTTTGTATTTAATCTTCTTTTAAAATATGCTCAGTATTTGTTTGAATGATTTGTGTATCTGATATTATGCCTCTAATTGTGATAAAGCGAAATAATTTCCACGTATGAACGACTGAGGAGTTGGCGCTCAGATCTACGGTCTACAAGCTTTTCTGGACCCCTCCAACTATTTTAGCTTTAATGGTGGAGGGGGGGTCGGGAATCATGGGTAACAAAGGTGCTCATCTGAACGGTTGAGGTGTCAGCGCCCATATCCATGGTTGAGATTAAATTTCGGACCCCCCCGATCATTCTACTTTTAATGGTGGGGGGGGGTCCAGAAAGTTGGTTAAACATTGGGCTCAGATATATAATCAAGTGGTAGGCGCATCGATGGATGGATGATGGTGTTTTTCAGA
>SNQJ01S0055159.1:0-14454 GCA_010110895.2 Picea sitchensis
ATCAAGGCACAAGTCAAGAGGCATTTGTTCAACACTCTCCCTCATGGAAAACTACTTGACCCATTGTGTCTCTTTATCATGTGAAAAGCAATGAAGATATACTTATACACATTTATTCACAATATTAGTTTTTCCATTGAATTGAGGATGGTAAGACGAGATATGAGACAATTAAGTACAAAAACAAGAAAATAATTCAGTCCAAAAATTTATAGTAAAAATTGGATCTATGTCACTTTCAATAATATTGGGGATTACATGTAGTTTTTGAATTGTTTCCATGAATGTTGTGGATAGTGTACTTGATTTAAAAGGATGATAAGGAGAGAAAAATGGGCATACTTTGTCAGTTGATCCACTACTACCACGATGACATTATTTCCTTCAAATTTGGGTGAACCTGTAATAAAATCCATTGAAACTTCTTCCCAATGTTAGCTTGGTATAGCTAGTGGTTGTAGGAAACCTGGAGTATTGATTTTCACTCCCTTATTCCATTGGTAGACTACACATTAAACCAAAACATTTTTAACTTCAGTTTTAAGACTTTCCCAGAAAAAAATCCTTCTTGTTCCTGTGGTAATTTTTCAATAACCCTGAATGTCCTCCTATACGAGAAGTGTGCAATTCCAAAAGGACCTTCTGTTTGAGTTGAGAATTCTTACACAAATGTAGGAGATCATGATACCATGACAAACCATTCTTCCACACCAATTTATCTAATGAATTGAGGTCCTCTTATAGTTTTTGAATGATCTTTCATACCTATTGATATTGCTTCCATTCTATCCTTTCTTATTCAACCCAATTTGATCGTGGAATATAAATAACATGTAGTAAACCCTTTGCTTCTTCTTCTTTCCTTGAAAGTGCATTTGCCACAATATTATGTTTTTTCTTTTAATAGATAATTTCAAAGTCATAACCTAGCATCTTTGAAACTGATTTTGTTTATCTTCTAAAGATATTCATTGCTCCAAGAAGTAATTCAAACTATCATGATATGTTTTTACTTTGATTTTTTCTCCTATTAGGTAAGGGCGCCATTTCTTAACTACATGTAGTATGGCCAACATTTATATTTCATAAATGGGTGTGAGTAAGTTTTTTTCTTTAAGAAGGATTCTTTCAAAACAAAGGGGCCTTCCTTCTTGCATTAAAAATGCACCAATGCCATTTCCCAAGCCATCACACTCCACAATAAAGGCTTTTGTGAAGTTAGGTATGGCCACAACATGAGTCGTACACATAGCCTCCTTAAGATTTTCAAAATATTTGGTTGCTTATTGAGTCCAAGAAAATGCTTCCTTCTTTAATAATGATGTTGGAGGTGTTGTTATTTGACCACAATTCTTAAAAAACTTGCAGTAATAACCTGTGAATCCTAAGAATCCTCTATTTTTTTTCAATATTTTCGGAATTGGCCGTTCCCTTATAGATTTTATTTTGTTAGGGTCCACTTTGACACCATGAGATAGAGTATGACCCAAATATTCCACTTCTTGAACCCCAAAGGCATACTCAGAAGGCTTTGCATAAAGTTTTTCCTCTTCCAATAGTTGTAATACTCTTTCAACATGTTGTGCATCCTCTTCCAATGATTTTCTATAGATTAGTGTGTCATCAAAAAATACTAACATAAATTTTCTAAGGAAGGGTTTGAAAATAGAATTCATCAAGATTGGAAATGTTGAATGTGCATTAGTAAGTCCAAATGTCATAACCAAAAACTCATAATAACCTTCATGTGTTCTAAAGGCTATTTTAGTAATGTCTTCCTACCTCATTCTTATTTAATGAGATCTGAACGAAGATCCAACTTAGTAAAGAAAATTGCTCTGTGCAATTAATCTAATAATTCATCAATGATAGGGATAAGAAACTTATCTTTGATGGTCATTTTGTTGAGATGTCTATAATCTGGACACATGAACCATCTTTTCATAACCATCACTACTAATGAAGAGAAATCATGTTGGCTAGGTTGAATTATGTTGATCTCTAACATTTCTTAGATCATACGCTCAATCTCATTCGTCCATGATGTCCATTTAAAGAGAATGGAGGGTCATTTGTTGATGATCTATTGGGACAAAATCTCTATAATATGTTTTTCTTTTGCATTAATAAATTTTCTCAAGTGGCCACGTTGGCTAGGGCCATGGATTTTTCCCCACAAGTGTTTTACCACACAAAAAGACTAGTGTGTTGATCTTTGATCTAGTTGTGTGAGTGGTTACTAAGGTATTCATCCACTGTTGGAATACCTATTTTGTTGAACATGTATTCCAATAACATTTACAATATCGTGTGTCTCCAATTTAACTTCAGTCCTTACTTAATCATCTAGGTTTTCAATTAGGCTTTCATTTTCTTTCATATGATTGCTACACCCTCTATCTATAAGCCACATATCAAGAAGTTTATTAGGTAGCATTACAAGGAATAAATAGTCTTCATAGTTCTCAAAAGTGTTAGAATAGGTTGCATCATATTTGTTTAGCTCGGTTTTATTTTTCCTACATTCATGTGCATAATGATCTAGTTTATTATAGTAAAAACACTTAACATTGGATTTTTCATATCTCTAATTTAGTTGTGAGATTTTGTTGCTCCTCCGCCTTTAGCTATGAGGGTTTTAATATGGTCTCCTTTATTATTCTCAATCTTCCTTACTATATCTTTGGTCACTAGTTTGGTTTCTCTTTCCCCTGTCACTTGACCCATATTTTTCTCCGCCTCTTGAGATAGAAACCTGAGATTTGAATGCATTTTCCAAAGAGGAATCATCATTTCTATTTATTATGGGTTCATTGGATAGAAACTATCCCAAAAAATCATCTACTGATAGCTATGTCAAGTCCTTACACTCTTAAATGGATACAACCACTACATCAAACTTCTTAGGAAAGGTTCTATGAACCTTCGCTACCGCTTTTGATCTGTAAGTTCTTCACCATTCATTCTTAATTGGTTTGCAATGTTCATGAATTAGGTCATGAACTAGTCCACTAAGTCTTACTCCTCCATCTTCAAATTCTCAAAATTCATTCTTATTGTATGTAACTTGACTGGCTTTACCTTCGTAATGCCATGATAGTTAGTCTCTAAGATGTCCCAAGTTGTCATTTCCACTCCTGAGATCTTGAGAAATATTCAAGCCAATTTGGATGAGATAGAGTGATTTTGTATCATTCTTCATGTTTTCCTTCCCATGAAATACAAAATCCCAAACATAATAGTGAGAATGTAATAATTTGATTTCCCAAACTTCATAATTTTTTCTTGTGAGAATGTGTAGCGGTGCTTATTTTTTATTTTGTATACAAGACAATCATTTTCCTTCATTTAAATTAATAGACAAAATTGTCATTTTATCAAACACATTTTATGAGTATCTACTAAATCCTTTACCAAAAATTCAATTTATTTTTGAAAAAACATTCACCTTCACTCAACATGAATATATTCACAAGCAGAAACCCTTCACTTGATTTGTGAAGGATGACTCCAACTGTACTTCCAATACCACTAATGGAAGGGATATTTACTATCAATGTTACAAATTCATAAGTAACATAAGAACACCTTGAACTTTTTCTACAACTCAAGAACTTCACCCATGTAGTGCTTCACAAATGAAATATAAATAAATATAGGAGAATGCTCTAGAATAGTTTTCTGGAAAAATTTAGGTGAGAAAAATTCTCTAGGTCCAATGTCCAAAAGAAACTAGATTTACTGCTAGAAGCTAAGTACGGCGTTGGCTAGCTGTTCTACAAAATGACACTTTTCGTCAAAATCCAACGATATAAATTTACATGAATCACTATTTTTTGTTGTTCAAAATCCATTTCTCAACATGCTGAAAAACACCTAGGGCACTAGGACTTTACAGAAATAATCACTTAAATATACGATTCCAACAATTTCTCGCCGGATTTCGAGCAAATATCCCCGAAAAAAATATTCATTTCGTAGAATCTTTAGCCTATGGCGCCAAGTACCTCTAGAGAAAATTCCCGTACGTTTTCACTGGTTTTCTATACTCATAAAAAAATATATTTTTTAACTAGTCTAGCTGGTTAAAATGCATTTTAACTATTCTTTTATACTCGTAAACAAAAGGACATTGGTGAAATGACAGGAAACACAATGGAAGGTACTACTAACGTGCTATTTCATCTTTAATAGAAATCAATTACCTATTGTTCATGATTTATTAGTCCCTTGGTTGGATCACGTTGTAGGGAGCCATTTTTCAAACCAATGCTTTTTCATTTTTTTAATTTATGTTTTTACACATGTCTATTTTTTTCAATGGAATTTCATTTACTAACCTAAGTTTTAAAAAGATTATATATGGTCTTAGTACGGTGCAAAGCATCTTCTAGAAGCCAAGCAATCTTCCTTCTCGAGTTATGCTTTTCAGGCAAAAAAATGGGTCTGAATCCAGCCAAATTTTCAGGGATAGTCTGAGTTTTCCATGGATCAATTTTCCATGCATTTCATAGTCTTACCCCAGGGGTTTTGCCCCATTTTAAACCAACCCAGATGCTCAGAAAATTGATCAAAGTTTTGGATTGACTGGAAATTTAAAAGCGAGTCGTCCAAAAATCTGCCAGAAAAGAAACTCTAGAGAGAATATTACTCCCAAGTTAGCCCACTCCCCAACAGCAATACCTACAGCAATCAAAGTTTGATCAAATCAGTAGACTTTGTATCAAATCAAATACTGATTTCATGATTGCACTATGTTTTTTTTTATGGTGTCCTGTCAATCATCGCTTCTATTCGTTTTGGAGGAATGAAATTGTAGTTTAACCATTATGGACATTATACATGTCACCACTCGTAACATTATACATGTTATCGCTCAGCATTAAATGTCATGGCACAACTAGTCAAAACATTAAACAGGCGTTGACATAGCAAGATGAAAACCCATGGCCACAAAACTGTACCTAAATAATATGACAAGCGAAGTACGACAAGCTAAGTACATTGCATAAGAAAACAATTAAGCTAAGAAAAGAACATGAATAAAATGAAAAGGAGTCCGTTAATTTGGAGTAATCTTCTCTGTTGTTACTTTTTTTTTTTTTTAGGTTTTCGGATGGTATGGTTTTAAATTTTTGATCCATCCAGAATTTTGATCAATTTTCTAAGCATTTAGGTTGCTTTAAAATGGGGTAAAACCTCTAATAAAAAGTTTGAAATATATGAAACTTTGATCCATGTAAAACTCAGAGCAAGATTCAAACCCATTTCAGAAAAAGAGTATGTTTGCTCCAGAGTTAGCCTACTCCAAATGAAACACACTAACACACTTCTCACGGCATGTACTAAAATCAGAGCAGAAAACTGTGACATTGACACCTTGTACATGGCGTGTGCTGACAGGAAGGAGAAAGACGCCAGATTAGCCAGTTCAGTTAATCAAACATATATAGAAAAGCTTACTTTGTACTTTCATGCAACTGTGAACACGAATGCGTTTCTGTGAACTACAAGATCTCCATGGTGGCTATTCTATTCTACTTTATGCTGCTACTTACAATTTCTTCAAATTTTCCCATGGCAACAGATGGTAGGCACACATGAACTATGATTCCTTGGAAGTCTTTCATTAGAGGAACCGAGAAATTTGACACCCAGGAGCTACACCTGACGCAAAACCTCCATACACTGCTTTCCCCACCCAAAATCAGACTTGGCATATTCAACTTTGGACACATCCGTAATAATATAAGAGTCTGATTGCAAAGTGTGTGCGCCCTTTCACTTCCATCAGATCGATCGTAGATAGCAGGTATTTTTCGTCGATCCTTCTCTTGGCTTTGTTGATTAAATTCACAGCTAAAGACAACGGTTGGTGAGTTAGATCCCCGGGTTTTGCCTCAGCGCAGGGAAAGCTTATTGCATTTCCATAGTAACCAGCCGGAACAGGTGGTTGAAATCGAGAAAGGGATTTTAAAGCAAACAACAATCTCAAATTTTGGTAGGAAAGAAGATTCAGAGCCTTCGTTCTCGATTGCCACAAGCACGTCGATATCGCTTCGAATGTGGTACACTTGCTGCCTTCTAACTGTCGTTTTAAGGTCTTAATTTCTCTTAACCCAAAGAAGAAATATTTAATGCTCATTTCATCGTGAGGCACCATTAATTGTTTATATCAATCTGGCGTTGGTTGGTCATATTCGTGGTGGGGAAATTCCACAGTAGGCTTCCAGAGCCTTTGGGTCTGAGGATTTCTCTATTCCAAACTCGCGGAACCGTCGGGCTCGTTGCCCCTCTTGCCATTTCACCCAAAGGATTAAGGAATTGGGCGATACCAACACCATCACTCATGCAGTGATTAAAGCGCAAACCCAATAGGAAGCCTCCACATCTTAGACTTGTTACCTGGAAATTCGTATAAGATTAGTCTACACATGGTGTACCGTCTACTGCCGAATTTAGCACAAAATGTTGTTTTAAATAAACAAATATTAGGGAATATCCATGGATGCTTCCTTATATGTTTACAAAGAACTGATCTACAAGGATTAAGGAGTACAAACCTGAATAAGAAGTATTGGAGAGTCTGTAATGACTTCCGATCCGGGAACGTTATTGATAAAGTCATCTCTACGAGGAATAGGTGGATACAGATCTCCAAAGTCTTCCAAGGAAATATCGGCCTCCGCTTCCACGAAAAGGACACCTTCGCCAGTGCAGTCCACTGTGAGTTTACCGTTATCTACATCTCTCAATCTTCCGACAAAAGGATAGTAATGCACCAGAAGATTTTCTAAAGCCTCTTTGACTGGATCCTCTTCACTCTTTTTCTTGGATGATTCGCTGCGATAAAATAGAAGATTGAGAATCTGATACCTTGTTCCCCGTTGATCGTCGATGTTGTAAAGATAAAGCGATTGAGTGCGATTCGTGGCAACGAATAGAGGTGGTTTCCTGGTGTTCCTGAAATTTGGAGTGGTACTTGGAATGGCAAACAATACTGCAGAAGAAGAAAAGGAAGCAACCAAACGCCCTGCTGCTACGGCTATGGAAGTTCACTAAGAGGGACAAAAGATAACTGCAAATACTAAAACCTTAAAACCTTCTAATCTACCAAGAGAATACTTAGATTTATTAGATCAACATTGTTAGTAATTACAAGGAAGAGCTCCTCTATTTATCATTATCATAGAGTGAAGGAAGATAACATTGAATGTAGTTGTTTGGGAAGTTTAACTATTGCAGTTGTTTGGAAGTTCACATAATGGAGTGATTTAAGTAAACTTAATCACATGGTTATCTACACTAATACCTTCTTTATAAATGCAATTTAGGGAAGTACGAGAAAGACACCAAGGTACCTAGATACAAAATTGGAAAAAGGGGAAAAAGTGATAGGACCATAGATGGTGAGGGAGCATAGATGATTTTTTGGGATAAATTTTTCCAATAGGTTAATTTTCTATGGTTTTTCTCAAAAAAATATTCACCAAATTACATTCTTTCTAAAAAGGACTTGCCAAATTCCATAAAATAAAATTATTTTATCTTAAAAATGACCAAAATTTTATAGAAACTATATAAAATCCTTAGAAATTTGAATATTTTTTTAAAACTATCGCCAAACATTTTACATTTTGCATATTAATGTAGTACAATTAGCCCATGTTTCTACATTTTAATATAAATTTTCATTCTTTAAATTCCTATGAGGGAGAGAAAAAATAATTGAAATCATAGTCATACATGTTAGACCTCTTTTGTTCACGAATGTTCCTCCTCGGATGTTGTTCTCAATTAAGTTGTATCTATTTAGGCTACTCATGTTTTGTTGATCCAGATTATTTTCAGCATGAAATGAGAGCGGAGATATAATAAAGAAATGTACAGAGATATCTCAGATATCCAATAATATAACAAAAATATATCAGAGATACAACCATAAATACAGAGATACAGTGATACATAATTTTTATTAATGAATGAAATGTACAAAACTGTAGAAATATAGAGTGAAAGACTCGCTAGAATGGTGACAACTTATCTCTGAGAAGAGATGTGACTGCTACTCACATTCGCAAGAAGATGATTACAATGAGTCTCTAAAGACATTTTTAATATAAATAAAATCCAAAACCCTAACCCTGAAAGATAAAAAAACAACAGTTTTGTGGACCCCGTTTTGGGTAGTTTGGTGTATCAATTTCGCGGGGGGCATAACTTTGACATACAATCTATGTTTTGGGTGCATGATAGCTTATTGAAAGGGTATCATTGAGGAGATTCATTTTGGAGGCTCAATTAGGGCCTTCGATTATAATGAGGTGCTCAATCTCGAAAAAAATTCACTCAGGCCCTCAAAATAGACCCGGAAGTTTAGGAACCAAAAAACTGCTAAAAATAGTAAATTGCCAGAAGATTGTTTTGAGCCAGTTGGAATAGGTGGGTGGTCACTGATATCCACCTGGATCATTTGTAGTTGTTGATGGTAGATTTTCTTCTAGTTTTTTTCATCTTCTATATATCATTATCTTCTTCTTCTACAAAATAAAAGTTGTTAACATGATCTACACTATTGTCATCATGAGAATCTGAGGGTGGAGAAGGAGATGATGTGGGGTTGAATAGTTCATCAAAATGGGTAGCTATTTGAGACAATACTTCTTTAGAAATAGGATCAAATAACCTATATACCTTCAAAAAGTCACAATAACCAATAAATATCAATGGTTGGCTCTTCTTCTCCATATCTTTTTGTATTTCATATGAAATTAAGGCCCATGTTGGACTGTAAAATAATCTAAAAGTAGACACATTGGTCTTAACATGGCTCCAGGCTTCATTTAGAGTCATATGTAGCACTGCCCTATGATGCATCTAATTCTAAATGTAATTGGCACAATTTATTACTTCAACCATGAAAGAAAGAAAGTGCCATGTTCTTGGACTGAATCATGCAGTTTGTCATTTCTTTCAGTGTCCAGTTCTTTATTTGAGTAATTCCATTTAGCTAATGGGTTTAGGGAACATAATGCTAATATTGAATTCCTTGTTCTCTACAAAAATACATGAATTCTTCATTGGCATACTCCCCCCAATATCTGTGCTTAGTTTCTTGATAGAAAGAGAGGATTGCTTCTCAACAAAATCCTTGAAGCTCTTAAAAGTAGAAAATACCTCTCCTGTACTTAAGAAAGTACACCAAAGAGAAACTTGAGAAGTCATCAATGAATTTGGTGAGTGCATGCTTAGCCCCTGAAAATGAACGAGTCGAAAATTATTGATTAATTGGGTTGGTTTTCATTGATGTCAACTCTTGAAGAAATTTTGGTAGAGAATTCCGGTAGCACAAAGATTTGGGTAATGGACCCAAGTTTGTTTGATGTATAATGGTATGAGTTTTGATATATTTTCAGGTAACACTATTCTATATGGATAGTACATGTCATGTCATTTCTGGTAGTATGTGGAATGTCACATAAATCCTCACGGTTAGAGAGTTATGGCCATGTGAAGTTGGACAACCTGCATGAGTCATCTAGAAGCCCCAAAAGGTCAAAGTAGTCAAAGTTCTTGCAAAGAAGAGATTATTTAAATAATAAAGTGAAGTGAAAAATCCAAAAAGAATTATTTAAATAATAAAGTGATGTGACAAAGTCAAAGAGGATTATTTAAATAATAAAGTGAAGTGACAAAGTCAAGGAGGATTATTTAAATAATAAAGTAAATGAAAAACTTTCTAATTATGGAAAGTGGTTATGATAAGGTTAATCCTAAAATGAATAAAATGTGTTAAGTGGTCAAGTGGCTATTGGATACACGTACAAGTGGAAAATTGAGCAAAGTTGGACATAGGTGACTATGTCGACAAAGTGACTATGTGGGCAAAGTGACCTAGAAGATGCTTCTAAGGAAGCTACTTGGAGAGTATAAATAAGAGGCAAGGCTCTCTCATTTTGATCACACTTTAGCATATTGAATATCTAGAGGTGACTAAGATAACCAAATGATATCTAATACGAATTTAAGAGGGAAGGTGAAGTAAAAAAGGTCAAAATTCAACGGAGGATAAATTCTTTTGATGATGCTTTCTAAGGTATGTTATTTACAGGTCATCTCACCATTTTCGCAATAAATTTTTTTTCTAGAATGATTCAGACCATCAAACTGAGAGGCCATTGAGGAAACATATCCAAGTAGATGTGGTATGAATTCCAACTTGTGGGTCATTTTATTTTTGTAGTTACACTCAGTGGAAAATAGGGTTTGTGGCTAGTCCTCAAACTAGTCTAAAATAGGTGTTTCGGGTAAAAACGTCATAAATTCTTCATAATAGATCCAAATTTAGTAAGACCAAATGTCTTGGTTAGAGTGTAGTTTGTAGTATTATGTGTACAATTTTTAGATCCATACAACAAATATTCCATACCGAGCACGCTCTACAAGTTCGCTCTCTACAATAAGCCAAAATTCAACAAGGTGTGTCTTTTTTGCTATAGCTCCTTTTCTAAGAGGTTCCAAGTAGTGACACCTAGAAGAATTGAATAAAACACATTGAAGAACATTGTATATTATTTTCATATCTTTATTCATTACATGTACATAGTTATGATTATTTCAAGTTAGGGTTTTTGACTAATCCAAAACTAGTCATGTGAGACTAAAGTAAAGTTTGATGAAAATGATAGTCTCTTGTTGTTAAATTTAAGGAAGGTTTGCAAGTTGAGGTATAGGTTTGTGCATGGTTGATTACAGGTTGAGGTACAGGTTGATGCATAGTTCAGGTTACTAGTACATGTTGTTTGGTGCAGGTTGATTGGTACAGGTTTACAGAAGTATATCTCGCAATGATAGTGTGACAGTGGTTCCATCATTCTACTTATACATCAAGGCGGTTAGACGGGGCAAGGACAAGTGGTTGTAGCCACCTTCAGGTTGTAGCCGGAGAACATAGGGGGTTGTAGCCTCCTTCTAGTTGTAGCCAGAGAATTGGGGAGTTGGAGCTTCCCTCAAGTTGTATCCTAAGAAACTAGGGGGTTGGAGCCTCCTTCCAATTGCAGTTGAAAAACAAAGGAATTTGGTGCTTCCAATGAATCTATTTCTTCAAGACATATAAGAAAAAACATTCTATGGTTTTCTCCTGCT
The DNA here is from genome assembly GCA_010110895.2 of Picea sitchensis. Taxonomy (NCBI): domain Eukaryota; kingdom Viridiplantae; phylum Streptophyta; class Pinopsida; order Pinales; family Pinaceae; genus Picea; species Picea sitchensis. Next base: position 11,146 of record SNQJ01S0055159.1, read on the forward strand.
TTGGGTTTCCATATAAAAACATTGGTGTACTACGTATGTGTATAATTGTTGATTTGTTTATTGTTTATTTACTCTGCAAATATTGGATGATAATGCTGCATTGATATAACACTTTCATTATATGGTTAAAAAAGATTGTATTTCTATATTATTGATTCTTACTTCTTAGTAATCCAACTTAATTGGTATGCAGTGCATCCCCCCCCTTCTTAGTAATCCAACAATTGGTATCAGTGCAGGTTCCTTCAGAAATTAGTTTAACCATTGAAAAGTAGATCATGGAGAGAAACAACATGTATAAAAATGGAATACCACAGTTTGATGGATAGAAGTATGCATTTTGGAGCATAAGGATGAAGACATATATACAGGCACAGAGATTTGAAATTTGACAATCAATTGTAGATGGATACACAACACCAACAGTTCCGCCAAAAAATGACAAAGCAATGAAACTCGGTCAAAATAATTCCAAAGCCACAAATGCACTTCTGAATGGTCTTGGAGAATTGGTATTCACCAAAGTTGCACATTGTAAATCCCCTAAAGAGATTCAAAATTCAAATAAAAAAAGATTCAAACTTACAGAGGTCAGTTCGAACAACTAAATATGAAGTAATATGAGAACATTGCAGCTTACTTTTTACGAGTTGATGAAATAGTAAATGAAATATTGGGATTGGGAGAAGAAATCAAATAATCTGTAATTGTTCAAAAGGTACTAAGATCTCTTCCTATGAGATTTGACCCTAAGATATCAGCACTAGAAGAAATAGAAGATCTAAACTCAATAAGCATGGACAAACTACATGGAATCTTCACAACATATGAAATGAGAACTGAACAGGAAAATCCATATATAAAATAAGACACCTTCAAAGAATCCAAAAGGTCAAAGCAAAAGGGAAAGAAAAAAGAAAAAGAACATAACAACAATAGTGACGTATCGGAAGATGATGAAGAAGCGACCAACTTTGTCAGAAGATTGAACAAGGGAACCAACAACGAGTATAGAGGTAAGCTTCCTTTGATTTGTTTTAATTGTGATGGTGTTTTTCATTTTGCTAACAAATGTCCTCATAATAAAAAGATAAATGATGAAGGTTACTCAAATAGAAAACAATCATATAAAGGAAAAATAACCACAAAGAAAGTTTTCAAGAAAAGTTTAGGCACCAAAGAAAACATATCATCATCAGATGAATATGAAGTCGGTGATAGTGAGACAGAAAGAGTTCTATTCGTGGCAGTATAAGACTCTGATAAATAAGACTCTGAAGAAGAATATGAAGAGGCTGAAGAAGAATATGAAGAGGAAGAATTTGACTACCGAGAAGAATTGGTGTGTTCCATAGAAGTTATCAGAAGAGAAAAGAAGAAAAACAAAAAACTACAAGCGGAACTAGATAAGAAAGAAGGCACTCAAGAACTAGGACAAATGATAAAAAATTTGAAGGTTCAAATTGAAGAAGATAAAAGAATTGAAGAAACAGTCAAAGAACAGTTAGAAGGAAGAGACAAAATCATTGGAAATTTGGAAGAAGAAATTGTCACATTAAGAAAGAATCTTCAAAAGAAAAATATACAGAACAACTCAAAAGTTTTGAATGACATTATCAGCAGTCATAAACCTCATCATGATAAGTCCGGAATTGGATAGAATCAGACAGAAAAGGAATCAAGCTCCAAAAAAACAGAACAAGAAACATATCCAAAAGGATATGAAGAAACAATCAAATGGGATAGGAAGGTCTACAAAGAATATTACAGGGACACTCCTCCACCTAGAAGATTCAGATTTCAGAATCAACGACCGACAGAAACAAATAGGCCTCAAGAAGAAGAAGGATTCATAAGAGTACCTTCTTTCATAAGATCTTCAACTCCCAGGTATCAAACTATATTTTTTGGTTTATGTTATGCATGTAATAATTTTGGACATAAAGCTGTGAATTACAGAGCTAACAAAAGGAACATAAACAACTTTGAAAGTCATACATAAAAGGGTTATCCAAGAAGGCCTAGTGAAACACAAAGAAGAAGTTACAACAGGTTTGAATCTTTGAGCACTGAACTGGAATGCTACAAATGTAACAACTTTGGACACATGGACAAAGATTGCAGAATGACAATCCCTCCTAAAGAACCACAATAGAACAACACCAGTCACACAAAGGAACCTCAGAAACAGACATGGATAAAAAAGTAGAATCAGTATAGTAATGAAGAATGCACACTCACTCTACAAGCTAAGAAGAAGAAACGTGGTTTGTATCCTAACAGTGGTTGTTCAAAACATATGACAGGTGATAGAGATAGGTTTCATACATTAATAAAGGAAAGAGATGGATCGGTCTCCTTCAAAAATGATGATTCAACTAAAATCAATGGAAAAGACATAGTTAGAATTGGGAAGAAAATGTTCTGCTAGTAGAATATATGAAACATAATCTTCTAAGTGTGAGTCAAATGTGTGACCAAGATCATAAAGTTACTTTCAATTCACAAAAGTGCGAGACAAAAAGAAAGAAGGTTAAGGGAAATTGATTGCAAGAACTGCGAGAACTTCAAACAACATATATGTATTAAGTGAAATTAGAAATGAAAATTGTTGCCTAGGAAAGGAAGATGAAAGTTGGCTATGGCATAGAAGAATGAGTCACATACATTTTGATAACCTTGTCAAATTCAGCATAAGGGAAGCAGTTAGAGAAATGCCCCAGATCACGAAACCAACCAACACTTCATGCAAGCATTGTCAACAAGGAAAGCAAACAAAGACCAGGTTTAAATCAAAAGAATATTCAACAACAAGACCATTGGAAATTGTGCATATTGATCTAGTTGGACCAACTACAAGAAAGGGTTTAAAAAGTGAGAAACACTTTATGTTATTGGTTGATGATTATACAAAAATGACTGCATTTTGTTTTCTCAGGAATAAGTCAGAATCTTTTGAAAAATTCAAGGTCTACAAGGAAATGGTTAAAAATGAAATGAATTCAAAAATCAAATGCTTGAGATCTTATAATGGAAGAGATTTCACTTCAAATGATTTGATGGACTACTGCAACAGGCATGGAATAAAAAACCAATTCTTTGTTGCTAGGACACCTCAACATAATGGAGTTGTTTACAGAAAGAACATGAAAGTACATGAAATGGCTCGAACAATGGTAATGGATTCCAAATTGACAGATATATTTTGGACACATGAAATGCATCCAACAGTTCACATTCAAAAAAGAGTAATGCTCAGAAACAACACTGACAAAACTCCGTATCAGATATGGAAAGGAAGACCAGCAA
>SNQJ01S0055159.1:17763-28328 GCA_010110895.2 Picea sitchensis
AGAAGATGCTTCTAAGGAAGCTACTTGGAGAGTATAAATAAGAGGAAAGGCTCTCTCATTTTGAACACACTTGAGCATATTGAATATCTATAGGTGACTAAGGTAAAAAAATGATATATACAGTGAATTTCAGAGGGAAGGTGAAGTAAATAAGGCCGAAATTCAAGGGAGGATAAATTATTTTGATGATGCTTTCTACGGTATGTTATTTACAGGTCATCTCACCATTTTCGCAATAAATTTTTTTCTAGAATGATTCAGACTGTGAAATAGGGAGGCCATTCAGGAAACATATCCAAGTAGTTGTGGTACAAATTTCAGCTTGCGGGTCGTTGTATTTTTGGAGTTACACTCCGTGGAAAAAAAGGTTTGTGGCTAGTCCTAAAACTAGTCTAAAACAGGTGTTTCCGGTAAAAACGTCATAACTTCTTCATAAAAGATCCAAATTTAGTAAGACCAAATGTATTGATTAGCGTACAGTCTGTAGTATTTTGTGTATAATTTTTATATCCATACAATAAATATTCTGTGTGGGGCATGCTCTACAAGTTCGCTCTCTAGAATAAGCCAGAATTCAACAATGTATGTCATTTTTGTTATAACTCCTTTTTTGAGAGGTTACAAGTAGTGACACCTGGAGGAATTTCATAAAACACATTGAAGAACATTGTGTACTATTTTCAGATCTTTATCCATTACAGGTACATAGTTATGATTATTTTAAGTTAGGGTTTTGGACTAATCCAAAACTAGTCATGTGAGACTAAAGTAGAGTTTGATGATAAATGCTAGTCTCTTGTTGTTAAAGTTAAGGAAGGTTTGCAGGTTGAGGTACGGGTTGGTGCATGGTTGATGAAATTGTTTATGGTATAAGTTGATTACAAGTTGTTTGGTATATGTTGGTGCATGGTTGATGCACTTGTTTATGGTACATGTTGATTACAGGTTGAGGTACAGATTGATGCATGGTTGATGCATGGTTCAGGTTATTGGTACAGGTTGTTTGGTTCAAGTTGATTGGTACAAGTTTACAGAAGTATATCTGTATGAACCTATAATTACCATAAAAAAAAATTCTTTGTGGCCCTAGATTTTCAATTAAATATAAGCTTAACTCAAATCTTGCTGCAAGGAGATTAGACACTTCTTTCTCCCACATTAGTTCTTACCAAGGCTATTTTACAAGTGAAATTATATGACTTTACCTTTTCCTCGAAATTATTGACTCCTTCAAATCCTATAAGTGTTTCTTTCTATTTTATCCACATAGGCTATACTCCTGCCCTTAGCAAACTATACATATAAATATACTAGTGTGTTTATGCAACCATATATATATATATATGGCTAATGTCAAGATATCATTGCACCACAAAATATTTATGCAACAACTTATATACAGATATATAACTATTGCCAAATACATTACGCCACCAAATATTTATGCAGCAATTCTATATGAATAAACATAACTATTACTAAACATGTTGCGCCATAAAACATTAAGAAATAACCTATATCTATAAGTCCATTGTCAAAAGTACTGCGCCATCAAGGCCTACCATGAGATGAGTCTTATGAATGACTCTTCCATAAAATTCTGGAGTGGCCAATAAGTTTTCTTTGGTAAGGTGGCAGAGAACTTAATGCGATCTTTGTTATCAATGTTGTCTCAGTACAAGTGAATATCAGGTGTGAAGATGGTAGGGAAGAACCAGTTCTCACCTCACCCCTTTAGGGATAATTGTCATTTCACTCGAAATAACTTTTGGAATGAGACTTTGCTTTCCTTAACAAAAGTTCTCCGAGTACCACGAGTCCAACCAAACTAGCACGAGTAAACTAAACTATCCGCTAACTCCATTTTCTGTGGATTGAGACGGGATCAACTTTGGGATACGGTCGAGGAGGTGTAAGGATCCTTTTGCCAGAGCATTTAAAATATTTTGATAGCAGACCCTCGGGATTATCACAAGTTTAAAGTGTCCTTCCAGAATCTCACCACCTTACCCTAGCGGCAGTACTGAACTTACGAACTACAATTAAGCATCCTCAGACTAGTAGATGGACGCTAGGGCTACCATTTTCATTAATATTATTTTGACGTCAGCTTTGTGTGTTCCCTTGCGATTAAGGTCGAGTTACCAGACCATCCATGTAACTGCTCAATGCCTAAGTTGTGGACTCATTTTGGAGCCAAACATTTTTGGGCGGGCCTCTACCATTGGGACTCCGCACAAATAAGGTAAGCTTATCTGGTTTGTTGCTTTAGAAGTCTTCTGTATTAAAAGAAATCGTTCTAGTTACTGAGCGGTTCGACATGAGGTTTTTTTTTCATATTATACTTCTTGGATAATGGAAAAGGTCATACATTCATGAAGTTTTGATTTACCTTACAGTCCCTGTACTCTTTGTTGTCTTATCATATACATCGCCCTTCATTAGGATTTAGTAAAAGATCTCTTGTTTATTCATTGGAGGGTAGAGTCTCACGAAAGAGTCCTTTGTGAAATGTTCAATGCATTGTGTAACTCATCTTGTCTGTGTTGTGGTCTCAGTCGGTTGTCAATGTTTGAACTAAAGACCTTTGCGCTCTCGACATGCTAAGATAGCTTACAGCACTAGCCATAAGCCCCTTAAAATTTTGCAGATGTTATTTATCATATTTCTCTATCCTTATGAATTGAAACCGGTGGTGAGGGTTTTCTATATAAAACTTGAATTAAAAATATATCCCTGGTAAATTGATACTAGCTCAATAGTCAAGTAGCTTCTGTCCCGCATGGGAAAATATGCTTATGTCGTTTTATGCTCAGCATGTTTGTGTCGTTTGAAAGGAAGACTAAACTCGACAGTTAGATGTATTATGGTCTAAAAGGAGGACTTACGCTCTTTTATGCTTAATATAGCATATTCCTTCCATATATAAAGGGACTTAGTATAGTTGCTTACTATATTTCATTATTCAAGAATACTGTATAAAGATTTCCTTGCATTAATTTCAATCATTTCTTTTGAGTTGATATGCATCACTAATGATGGGCCCTGTTTGATGCGAGGGTACCCATCAGTGAGTTGTTGTCCATCCATCCTTGGCCCTGAGCATCTGTCCAGCCGGAAAGTAACAAAGGAAGGAATCCATGTGAGTTGAAAATTCGGAAGTTAAGTAATATATGGGTATGATGTCTGAATAAACAATTATCACTCTGTTCACGTTTTCTCAAGTTTTCCTTGAATGAATTTTCTAACCTTCGGATGGTGATTATTCCATCCACATGCTCAGCGCAAAAGGTATTCGATTTCACTTCTATAACCCTTCCGGAGGTCGAACAGTCAGTGTGGCAATTTTGCATGTAGTCATTTCGTGTCGTTTCCTCCGTCTCCTATCGAACCTGGAAGGGAAAAAATTTCCCAGCTGTAACTTAGAGTTTGGTCTGGATATTAGTATGATTCTTACAACACTTTATGTACAGGATTACCCTGTTCGTTCGAAGTAATGGATTGGTTGTTTAAACGGTCCTTCTTATCGTTTCGGGTCTCACTCTACTCTAGAAATTAATTACCAGGGAATTACTATTTAAAAAAAACTCTGTTACACATCCTAAATGTTGGGTTTCTAAGAAAGGAAATTGATGCATATCAGATTTGTAATATTATATCGTTTTACTCCCTTTCAACACGCCTTGTTGTCATTGTCGATATGTTTCAATCTGAACTGGTAATAGTTAGATTAGACACAACACTGAGTAAATATAATGATATGAGTTATCAAGATAATTGGTAAAATGAGATTTTGATTATGTGTTTTATTTCCAGATCGCTTATTTACACACACACACACACACATATATATGCAGATTTATAATCATCCATACCTGTGCATCTATCATTGTCTAAACAGTATAAGGGGATTCTTTTCTTAATGACTAGTAGGATTTTAAGATTCAAGTTATATGTATATTCATCCTTCCATAGATTGTCTAGTGTTTACAATGGTGGTTATTCTTTTTAGTTAGGTCTTTCACTTTGTACAAAAAGGAACAGTACACTTAGATATTATATCAGCATGTGACTTATGACGTTTATGCAACTCTCCCTCCTTATTCTTATGGAAAGATTATACTTTTGTAGTATCTATAACTAATCAACATAGCTTATTCAATCTGATTTGGTACTGTAACGAAAATTAAAGAGGAGCTCAATCTCTCTGATTCAATATTTCTCTGTACGAAAAGTAGCTTTATTGCCAGTTGGTATAATTTGTTTCATATGTATATATATATGCTATGACATTTGATCTCTATGTAGGAGCGTTTTCTATTACAGCTATACCATTTCATCTAGGCAATTATACCTATGTAAGGTAACAACTGCATGAAATAATCTGTATGAAATATATAAGTATATATATGTATGTCTGTAGAGTCCATACTGTCTTGTACCTTTCCCTTTATACGAGAAAGGAAAACTCAACTATTAAAATTGAACTCTCTAAAATTTTAATTACAGAGATACACATAAATTTATTGTATATTCAGACCTGTTAAAATACAATGATACATGGATAATACCACCTAGAAAGCCCAATTACAAAAGAGGCAATTTATGAACTAGGTTATCTATTATAAACTCCACATATGAATAGATTTCATTCACTTAAACACAAGCAAATGCATATATCAGATATCCATTTATATAACATGCATCCAGAATTAATCTAGAAGTTTCCTTTGATACGATGTTAAGTTCAACAACATTCAACTAGATTTTATCCATAACAATAACCCTAACCATAGTTTACAGATGTAGCCTATTAGATATCCATTTATATAACATTCATCCAAAGGAGAGGTAGAATAACATATCTGAACCAAATTCGTAGGAAGACAAAGGGAATAGCCACATTCCTCCCAATCGTAGAACAGGGCAGCCAAATCACTTGTCATGTTCACCCCCTAGCCTGACCATGAGTCCATGAGGGTTAACTCAGAACTCCTCCTCAGCATTGTCATTCCACTTCAGAAAACTTCTTCTTGCCTCACACTCAGTAGGGAGTGTTCATAATAGCAAGCAGTCAGAAATGTTTCTCCTTAGCATACTCCTCCTTGCCTCACACTTCATAAAAATGGTGCTCATAATAGCAAGAGGTACTTCCTTTCCCAGCATACTTGGTAGTGTCCTGCCTCCTCACATATGCTATTTAAAACAATATTTTTGCCTAGGTCTTTTTCCCTCCTTGGGAATTTTCATAGCTTTCTAAATCCCTAATTTTCAGGGGCTGTCAATGGCCAAATCCCTGATTTTCCACTTGTAACAATCAACCCAGAGGTAGTTCCAACATGTTCCCCACCCATGGAGTCATAGTCAGCTGATTTTAACATGGTTGTTCCATTTGTCCTCCTGTAATCAATATAAAATATTCTGTTTTTATACAAGTGTCATAGTCAATTAGTTAGTTGGGTCAAATCAATCTTTGCCCAACAATCATAATAATTAATTACAATTATCAAATTCAGAATTTCCATAAATGGCAAAAAAATTCTAATTTCAAATTTACTAAAAATGGAATAATTTTCCAACAAATTTAAATTTCAAAAATACTTTATTTTTGAGGATGTTACAATATATCACATTGATAGTGTGACAGTGGTTCCATCATTCTACATATACATCAAGGTGGTTGGACGGGGCAAGGACAAGTGGTTGTAGCCACCTTTCAGTTGTAGCCGGAGAACATAGGGGGTTCTAGCCTCCTTCTGGTTGTAGCTAGAGAATTGGGGAATTGGAGCTTCCCTCAGGTTGTAGCCTGAGAAACTAGGGGGTTGGAGCCTCCTTCCAGTTGTAGTTGGAAAACAAAGGAATTCGGTGCTTCTAATGAATGTAATTCTTCAAGACATATAAGAAAAAACATTATGTGGTTTTTTCCCGCTTTGGGTTTCCACGTAAAAACACTGGTGTACTGTGTATGTGTATGATTGTTCATTTGTTCATTGTTTATTTACTCTGGAAATATCAGATGATAATGATACATTGATATAACACTTGCTTTATATGGTTAAAAAGGATTATATTTCTCTATTACTGATTCACCCCCCCTTTCAGTAATCCAAGAAAAATGACATGAGATCACTATGTACCAACTCAAGAGGTGTCACAGCATGCAAGGAATTTCCTTTAGGAAAATGATCTTGATGTTGTTTCCCAAGGACACAACCTAGACAAAATCCATCAATACAAGAAACTTTAGGAAGACCAAGCACCAAATTTTGTGTGTTCAAATGCTACAAATATCTATAGTTTAGATGTCCAAATTTTTCATGCCAAATCCTACTCAAAGAATCGACATGTGTAATGAAAGAGGAACTAGAGAAAAGATCAAAAGAAAAAAACCTATACAACCAGGAGTTAGAATAAAAGGTGTGCTTGTTTCACCATAGACAATATAGCAATATTGTCACCCATCCATAGGACAAAGCCACCCCTGAGAAACTTAACCTTGACAAAGAGAATAATTTTGAAAACAAACCATTGAACCAATAGCTAATCAAAGTAGCATACCTCTCTCCATAGCTATCATACCAGGCAGAAAGTCTAAACCATAACCAAAGAGAGAGTCCAAGCCAAAATCAAAATTTTCCAGTTGCAGCAGCTGCAACTGCACCTCCTCTCCAAACTTGCGCAATACTGGATTTCTACAGTTGTGAGAGGTAAGGTGACAAATGAGCTCTAGTGACATAACTAGGCTAAATTCTAATTCTGGAGGCTAATAACCCAATAATAAATATTCTCTTGAGTTGAATTACCTCCTAGGGTTATTATCTAACGTTATAGGGTTTCTCATGCTTCCTGAAATATTCTAGTCTTGTCAGGGTTACATGTAAGAGGTTAATACCTCCCGCAACTACCATAATATCAACACTCCCTCCTAGATAGGGAAGAGTTTAAGGAAATGGTCTTGAGCACAAAAATACCATTCAACCAGTAACACCATCAGATCCACACATGCTATCTCATGGTCAAACCATGAGCACCATCATCACTTTTAGTATAATCTAATAGCATCAACTGCATCATCTCTTGAAGCCATACTCCATCTGAGTAATCTAGAATGATGTTGAATAATTCACTCACTCAACAGAGTGATACAAGAACCATTCTTCTAGTTTGGACATATTTCCTTGAAGAATAATTGTTCCAACAGATGCTAGAAGTGGTGCCATGGTCTACAAGGACTATTCTTCTAATCCGGATATACGTCCTAGAAGAATGATTGTCCTAGACAATTTTCCATAGGGAGAATGTCTTTCCACCAACATATTGACAAATCCATCTAGTTGATAATTATCTCTAGCACTAGTGGTAGTCTCCATGGCAACCAAAACAATGTCATTCAATAGAACACAATTGTGTCTATCCATAGTAATACACAACTACTATCCAGTGGTACACAACCACACCTAGTAGCACACGGCTACTAACCAGTGACAGATACTCACAACTAGTGGAACACATCCACCACAGTAGCATACAACTACTATCCAGAGACACACAGTCTTCACAACAATCATATCATCTGATATCAACCTGCATAAAATAATATCATGCTATGAACTCAGTCCTCTGGTCCATTCTTCCATTCACATATGTGAGATATGGAAGAGCATCTTGTTGGCATGATTTATAGGAAATTGTTATGCTTGTCATTGATGGAAAGAACAACAACAATGACATAAATATTAGAGAGTGCATTGATGGCAAAGCTCTCAGGTGAAGAAGCAAATCGTATGTAGATATCAAAGATCAGGAGAGATAGCGTTCTAAGATGCACAGATGAAATCCTATACATCAAGTCTCGCAGAAGCATTCGAGGTCGTGGCCTTTGACAGTTAGAGATTTGAGAAAGACAATGCTCAGGAGGAGGAGCGACAGTGGTCATTGGATCACCAATCACGAATACCCAATGTCTGTTAGATCAGAGTCCAATGACCATAGGAAGCGTAGAGGATAAGTATAGATTGGATCCATAGGATATGAGCACCAAGGACCAACAGTCATCAAATCCAGTATAACTATGAAGAGGATAATGGTCGAGACCCATCCTCCAACTCCATGAAACGCAAAATCGCAATAAGATCAGAACCATTGGATCAAGAGGACACGTGGCGAGAGATCAACATTTCGCTGACTCGCGAACTAAAAAATTCATAGGTAAGAGTTGTAGGAACTCACAAAACATGAAATCGCAATAAGATCTGAACCGTTGGATCCAAAAGACATGTGGTGAGAGATCAGCATTTCGCTGACTCATGAACTAGAAAATTCAAAGGTAAGAGTTGTAGGAACTCACGAAACACGAAGTCCCGATAATATCCAAACCATTGGATCACAGAGGGTTGTGGGTCGTTGATCTAGAGTATTTTGGATATCGGGAGTTGGAAGAGTCAGGGTTGGCTCATGTTCAAACACCCGACATGCAAAGTCACGATTTGATCATAGTTGTCGATCAAAGGGAGAACGAGGACCGTTGGTTCGAGAAGGACATGTGGCAGACCATGTCAGTAGACCACATCAACAAGGACAGGTGGCAGACTACGTCAGCAAGGACATGTGGCGCAATTGGAAAATGATAAGTGTCAAGCTGATTCGACACTTCAGGTACGTGGAAATCACAAATCCGAGTGACAAATGGCAGTTGCTCGATTCATGACACATCATCGGGTGACACAAGAATTACGTCACTTCGGGAGTTTTACCACCAGTACTCACCCAAAGACCTGAAGTCTCGAAGGTCGAATTCCCGGAGTGGACGATAGTCGTTGGATTAAAGAGGGCATGTGTCATCTGATCACTGAGACCAAGGATTGCACATGGACAAAGGAAATAAGGCATAGTCGTCGATTGAAGAGGACATATGTTAGCAGATCTTCCATTCCAAAAGATATCTAGTCAGTAGCAATAGCGTTTGAGAGTTGAAACTCCTAGAGCCGGGATCATGAAGGAAACCTCAGTCATTGATGGAGAAAGGAGATATCTGGTTCGTAAACTTGAGAGGATAGATTTGAACTGTCCATTCAAGAGCACCATCAATATCTTGATATCGACGGTCATGCTCAATTGTGGGGCTAGAACATGCTTGGACCTTAATTTTTCATAAGTGGGTTGCAATTGAAACCACGGTTTTGGAGAAAGGATGCATGGAGGCTCGTGGTGAATTGTGGGGAGAAAAGAAATTTGGTATAAAACACCTTTGAACGCGCCCGCAATCTCTTGGTCACATGAAGTGCATAGCCCAAGTTCATATCATAAAATGGAGCCAGCGCTCACTAGACAGAAATTGGGAAGCGCCTTTTGAATAAGTGCTTGGTCACCACTGATGGTCACGCCAAGGAAGGGGCTTAAAAGCCAAAGAAGCCATAATTCACTAGTTGTAACTGACAGAGAAGACATAGAGTTTCGACTACCAGAGAGGCTAAGGAATATCAACATAAATCTCACTGATGATTAACATATGGTGCAAACCGCCAGAGAAGATGAAGAGTTGTCATGATGATTAGGAAGAGGACTCGACGTGACAAAAGACATGCAGAACAAAGAAGTGAATGTGTACTGTGATTTAACTATGCAGTTACAAGGGAGAGATAGAGAAAACAACCACAAGGGAATAACAATGATGAGGTGAAGAGCATGCAGAGGCATTTCACATAGACGATAGTTGGTGGACAGAGAATATAAAAACGCAGAACAAAGAAGAGATTTGTGTTGTTGTTGAGAGTGATTCATGCGAGTAGAAGCAAGCTGTGTGCAGTAGCTAAAATTCACCGAAGAGGCATAGCGCATAGAATGGATATGACGCACAGAGCATAAAAGAGAGGGGAACAAAAAGCGCAAGTGGGGAAAGTAGAGAGACATTGATGTAGGAAGAGAAGAGTAGTGTAGAAGAATAGTGATGAGACTGGTAAGCCATAGATAAATGTTCTATCACTTTAATAAATTCAAGAAAGAAAAGATTTATATTTTAGGGTGGTAGGGAGGTGTTGGGGAGGACTGGTGTCCTCAAATTTTCAAGTTGGTGCCAGAACACAGGGATTTGTAGCTTCCATCTAGTTACAGACAGAAAAACCAGTGTGGCAGGGTGGTGCAAGGGAGAACTATTGTTCTCTATTATACAGGTTGGTTCTTGTGTGAATGGAAGTTGGTGCTTCCATCCAGTTGGTGCCGGAACACTCAGGGAGATGGTGCTTCCTTCTAGTAGGTTCTCGAGAAACCAGAGAGTTGGTGCTCTTCGCAAGTTGTTGCTTGTAAAAAAGAGGTTGTAGCCTCAAGAGGAGTTGGAACTCACAAGAATGATAATGTAAAGAAAATAAACACTACTTATCATATCAAGAAGAAGAGGTTTTTCCCTTTATAGGTTTCCTTAAGAAATATCTGTCTCTGTATATTTCATGTGTGTGATTGATGTTTAATATTATATTGCTTACTTCCCTGCATCATTGTGATCATCATTGAGTGTTCTATAAAGAGTTTACAATGGGAATAATTGTTTGATCACAGTAAACACTGATTCA
>SNQJ01S0055159.1:45974-56195 GCA_010110895.2 Picea sitchensis
CTATGAAGTATAAAGCTTGCATTATGAATTGTAATTATGTTTTATAGGCTGGTGAGCCAAGTTTATATAAGCTGGTGGGATTATGTGATTATTAGGCCAGAGAGCCCAAGTGTTGAAGGCCAAGAGCTTGATTTTTGTACATGTAATGGTGCACATTATTAATGTAAAAACATCTCTGCGTGTGGACTGACCACGATGAATGAGTGATAGAGAACTAAGATTCCACAAAGAGTGGGTAGGGGAAGGGGGCTGAGAGGTTGGAAGAGGGGCTAAGCTGAGGGGCTTAAACCCTTGAGAATAATATTAAATTATTATTCTAAAATGATGTGTGAAATGTGTTTTTCTGATCCCAAATCCATGGAAGACGAAACGCGTGCCTAAAAGCGTACACCAGCTGATGAATCGCATGCAGCCTCATGGGTGACACGTGTCAACCCAGGCGCATGTAGTTAAAACCTAAGAAGAGATCTGTGTTGGGGGTTCATCCGACATTCCTCCATCCATCACCTGAGTCGGGAGTCCATTCTCAATCCTCTGTTGGAACTAGCGGGTGTCCAAGAGAGACCTCTGTCTGGTGTTCGTACTTAGATCCATCACCTGAACCGTCTAAACCTCTGCGTGGAATCTTTGTGTACCCTTACGCATTTATGAAACCAGAACCGAGAATTCATCCTGTGTTGCCGGTTGAGAAAACCAAAGTGTCCCGTAATTGATGAGCCTTGTTATGCTATTGTGCTTGTCTGTCGTCATCTTTGGGTGTTCATGTCTATGTTCCAGTTGATTGTGGTGGTCGTGCAGTGCTTGACTGCATGTGGCTTGTTGGCCAGCGTATACAACACTCTCTCCAGGTGAGAGAGGTGGTTGAGGTTGAAGGGACAGGCTGCCTGGCCTGTGAGCAACCTCTCCAGGAGAGAGAGTGCACAGAGGAAGGAGAGAGCTCCTGGAAGGAACCCTATAGCTGCCATAGAGCTCAGAGATTTCTGGTCCGGTCTGTTGCTGAAGCTCAAGGCAAGGGAGGTTAGCAACCGAAGGACTGTCTAGGTGACAGTGAAGGTGTATACTCCTGGGGTAGGACAGGCATGTGGGGAAGGAGAGTTTGTGGGCAATGGGCATAAGTGGTTCTTGGGAGTGAATCCTCCTTCTTTTATGTGCATTCTTCTTGTAAACCTTGCCTAGCCTAGGAATCCCTACCCAGTGGAGCTTAGTCCCAGCTCAGGGGTGACCTACTGCTGAGAGTGATGAGCAGTGTGGTCTAAGGTTGGGAGGTTCGTGGAAGGTCTACACGCAGTTGGTGGTGTGTGACAGTTTCAAAGATAAGTGTCACTATGTTTTGTAATTTTGTAATTAACTAAATTGCATACCTATGATTCTTGCAATGTTATCACATATTTTGTTGTGCATATGAATTATTGTTATTTCCATTAACTCTGAAATGCTAGTAGTAATTTTGTGTTTAAGTGTAACTAAGAAATTGTATTTCATTAGAATGCATAATGTGTTACAGAAGTGTTTTTCCACGTAATAGCATTGTCCCGACCATGGGGTTGATGGCTGGGGACGTTACAATAGATACCTAAAACAAGTCACTAAGGTTACCACCTCACAATTGGTGACGGGAAAAACAATCAAAGTTCCGAACACACACATGGTCAAGGAAAATAAGCTTGAAGCCTTGAAAGTTCTACCTCACAAAGAGGTGTGTGAGCTTATGAAACCCCTGTACACATAGTGGTCGAAGTAGTCGAAGCAAGGTAATTTCTAATTTCTGATTTTTTTTAGACTGTAGGGGATTGTGCCATGAAACTTACAGTATTAAGTTTTTTTCAAAATTTAGGAGATGGGTGGATTGATCCACCTTTCAACCACCACTTGAAAACGAAGGCCACATATTCATGATTATGTGTACATAATAAAAGAGAATTATCCATTTTCGATTACATGGCCGGAGTTTGATTAGGGGTATT
Source organism: Picea sitchensis (assembly GCA_010110895.2). NCBI lineage: Eukaryota > Viridiplantae > Streptophyta > Pinopsida > Pinales > Pinaceae > Picea > Picea sitchensis. Next base: position 47,939 of record SNQJ01S0055159.1, read on the forward strand.
CAAATTACCGTTTATAATATGATAAAAAAAAATTTCATCAAATCCATTTATATCGATCGTTTAAATAAACGAAAACTTCATTCTAAACCAGCTGAAGCCTTCCTCAAGTTAAAGAGTATAATGGTCACAGTTGTAGGTGAAAAGAGGAATAAATAGATGTGAATGGGAGATGGAAGACTTCTAAAATGTTGTTAAGATTATTGCACTGAAACGACACCCTGCTAATATAAATTTAATTATTTCTTATGGTGGAGGATGCAAACTGACATGTAATTTGCAGGAAGAAGGTCCGTCCAAAGCCTCTCGAAATTCGCCATCCGACAAGATCCTTGTTCCCACTTGCTATCCAATTCTGCCTTTCAAACCAGGTAGCGGAGGATTTACTTTAGCATGAGGGTATTGTGCAGGAGGAGGATCCGCAAATAAAATTTTAGCAAAAAATTATTTAAAATTATTTATTTTATAAAAAACTATTTATATAATTATTAATTTAACATAGTTAATATAAACTTAAATTCTCATATCTAAATAACATTTAAAGTTAAAGAATAAAATAAATAAAAAGATAAAAATCCTTTGTAATCTCATTGAAAATGTGCTATTTTCCATCTTTGATAGTCAATTTTAAAAACAATCTTAAAAAAACTATGACATTTAAAAAAAAAATTAAAGAAAAAAATGCAATCCGAAGTTTTTAAAGTTGCTTTTGGTTTCATTGTGCTAATTTATTTTTAATTAATTTATATTAAATTTAATTAAATAAAAAATAATTCATTTGTCTTCATATTTAAAAATTTTAATATTTAAAAAAAAAATTATAATAAAAAAAATGAAAAGTTAAGTTTATCTAATTAAATACTTTTAACAAATATTATAAAATATCTTTTTTATTAAAAAAATATTTTTAAGTTTATTATTTATTTTTAAAAATATTATAAGATATTTTTTATTAAATGAATATTTTTAATTTTTTAGAGCATCAAATATTTTAATGGTAACAACATAATACACTTGGTCCTAAATATTATTCTTCCATATAGTTGGGATGACCCTAGGAGGCTTGCGTGAAACAACATGTAGATTGGTTGTTAATAACAATGAATGAATAGAAGGGTTAGGAGGGTTAGGGTTTGATCCTGGTGGTCGCCGAATATGGAAGCCCTAGTAGCAGGTAGTGATTTCAAGTAATGCTCCCTCGTAGACTACTCAAATGAGACAGATGGAGGGTTAGGTTTTGATCCAGGTGGGTGCTGACTATGGTAGCCTTAGTAGCAGGTTGGAGGAATTGAGTTCAGATAGAATCATAGTAGATAGTACAGATGAGGTGGAGCTTAATTATTGGCCATGGCGTCAGGTAGGAGGATAGGAAACATAGAAGTTAGGAGGTAGGTAGCATAGATGGCTTGGTTCTCAACTCCCCTTGATGATGACATGTGGAGCCAGGCAGGTCTCTTTAAGTCTGACGAAGAGTACAAGGAGGATTTAATAAAAACTAAGGAGACCAAGTACATAAAGGAGCCCACTCTAAATGATCTTAATACTTGCGATGGTTTCGAGACAACATATTTGACAGGTGGAGGAGCGGTAGGCATCCAAAATGAGAAAAGATACATCGCTTCTCAATGACCTCCTCGAACTTGAAGGGAGAGGACAATTTTGGCCAACAGTTGTAATAAGTCTTTCCCCTACGACTCTATCTCCTCCTCTTTCTCTGGTTAGACAGAAAGGTAAAAAACTTGCCGTTCTTAGTCACAGAAGGGGTTTCGGATCTGAGGATAAAATTGTCATTCCGACAAGACCTATAGAGATTAACAAGCTCCTCACTAGATCCAGGGATTCGGAAGGAAAAGAAAAAGAGCCAGAATACGTCGATCATAGGGTATTGGAGAAAAATACGTGGAAGTCGAGAAAGAATAATTCAAAAATGGTCCTGGGGCGAGATGTAGGGCTGAAGGAAGTTTCTTCCTTATCTCTCTTAGCTATGGTGGATTGTTTTAGCTACTAGGCTTGTTCGATGGCGGATGTAGGCAGGTGGACAGAGAAAAAATGGAAACCTTTTCTGGGGTACACTCTCGAAATGCTAGTGTTGGTCAGAGGATGGTTATGTTTGCGGTTTAGAAATTTTGAAGATGTGGAAAAGAATATGAACGATGTTTGGCTTTGTGGTAGTGGAAGTCTCATGATAAAAAGGTGGATAGACAGTTTTAACACGTAGAAATGTTTTTTCAGATTCATGCATCTGTGGGTATTAGTGTCGAGTTTCCCACTTGCTTTTTGGAACCTGTAAGCATTCAAAGAAATTAGTGATGCTCTCTGTAAATTCTTTCATGTGGAACAAGTGATTTTGGAGTGACAAGACTGCATAATTGGCAAAATTTTAGTTGAATTTGATCTCCAAAAGGGATTATCGGAGTATCTGGAAATTGGACTACTCATAAATTGGAATACTAAGGGATCTCATTCCACTGTTTGATGTGCAAGGAGGTGGGGCACTTGAAAGATACTTGTCTAGGGAAAATAAGGAAGCAGTCAACATGGAAGGTTGATTGGTCAGAGAGCGCCACAAATGTGGGTGTTTCTAGTGGAAAGGGAGCAAATTCTCTAGAAGAGGACTCAATTATCAACTCAATAAATTGGACCTCGTTCATTGGTAAGTTAAAATTACATGCCCCTGATGTCTTTTCATCCCTTTCATTGAAGGAATTGGACTGGTTACAGAGTTTTTTTTCCATATTTTTGTGTTATTTCTGAACCCTCTCTTAGTAATAGTAAGTCGAGATGTTGTAACAAAAAGATTGTTGACTCGTAGGAACTGGGTGAAGGGTCGGCTGTAGGGCCTATGATTAAGGAGGAATTTATTCCTATTGAAAAAGGGGGAGAAAGACTGTTGTGGGGCGTGTTTTAAACCTTGTAGATTTAGAGGTTCTGACCATAAGGGGATTTTTTTTGGCCGAAGAAAATCATCTGGAGATTGGTAATAAGTTTTATGTAGAAGCGGAATACACTTATGCTCCTGTAGAGACAGATTTGGATGAAACTATTCATTCTTTCACATAAACTGGAGTTTTGGACAGGTTCGAGAACTTTGAACTCTTAGAGCAGGCGTTTAACAAAACAGTGGAGGAATCTTTAATCGATTTACTACCTTCTTACAAAGAAGTGTTAAATAGAAGCCCACTTCAGATATTTTTTGGAGGAAAAACTCTCTTTGGGTCTAGCTAAAAGACAAAAACCGTTAGCCCGACTGCTAGTGTTGGTGGTTGGGGCATTAAAAATGAGTTGTCGGTGAATAAAGGGTCTGTTTTTGGAGGACTTGAGAAATATTTCTCACCAATCAAAACCAGAAGTGTTAGGAAGTTCATTAAGGAGAAAGAACAAGAGGGGAATTTAATATTAAAGGTATCAGAGGGTCTAAGGGCACTTAGAGCACAGAAATCCCTAGCGAGAGGTATCAAATGATAGTACTCTCGCTAAATGTTAGAGGAGTGGGGGGTGCTCCCAAAACTCTATCCCTCAAAATATTGTTTGATATGGTTAAACTAGATTTAGTCATGATAGAAGAAACTATGGTCGTTGGCGTTAAGGCGAGAGAGGTTTTCTCCAATTTCTTCCCAACTTGGAATTTTTGTGCCATGGATTCAAAAGGTTTGTTTGGAGGACTTCTATCTTCATGGAACCCAAAAAACGATAATCTCAATACTTTTTTGACCCCTGCAGGAAATTTACTAGAGGGTTTTGTAAAGCATATTAATTTGAACTTGAAGCTGTTAAATAGTTATGGGTCCTATGCCGAAAGAAAATTTTTATGAGACTTTATAAAAAAGGATCGTATTCTAAAAGAGCCAAATATAATTTTGGGTGGTGATATGAACTTTACAATTTCTGCAAGAGAATCTGGGGTATTAATGCTAGAAGCGATCCTTTAGCTGCTTATTTCAATAAGATGATACAAGGAGAAGGTTTAATTGATTTAGAACCTGTAAATATTCTTCCTACTTGGAGGAATGGAAGGGGGAATCAAGATTATGTAGAAAAAAGATTGGATCTATTTTTAATAAGTGAATCGTTGATGGATTCAAGGCACTGTTTTAGATCCTGGGTGGTTAATGTGAATATTTATGATCATATGCTAGTTGTTTTCCAAATGGAACCACCTCAAAAAATGTAGAATATCTCGTTCAAATTTAATCTAGTATGGTTTAAAAGATCCAAAGTTTGTTTCCTTTGTTCAGTCCAATTGGTTTAAGATGGAGGAGTCACACACTTCTTCACCTATGGTAAAACTAGTCTCAAAACTAGACTTATTTAGCAATGGAACTAGAATGGCTTACAATGCACTCAAGTCACAATTTTTGGAAGAAGACTAGACTTCAGAGGAATTAATTCCCTTAAAGGATTTACTACCTTATGAGGTAAGAACTTTAGCTGATGGTTTTAAATACTTGGGTTTTTTCCTAAAACCAAATTGGTATGTGATTAATGATTGGTGTTGGCTAATTAAAAAAGTGGGAACAAATTTTTCCAGTTGTTGTCATAGATGGCTTACTTTGGGAGGAAGGTATATTTTGATAAATTGAGTTTTGGAAAGCATTTCAGTGTACTGGTTGGCTATGGAAAAGATACCCAAAAACATATTTAATAAAATTAGAAGGAGGATGTTTAGTTTCCTATGGTCGGGAAACAAAGAGACAAAAAGTTTCCATTTGGTAAGATGGAACATGCTTTCAAAACCTAAGAAGTGCATAGGTTGGGGCTTTAAAAATATGTTCAGTTTTGGTAAAGCAGTGGTTGCAAAAATCCTGTGGAGGATTCTGTTTGGTAATGGGATGTGGCATGAAGTAATTATTAAAAAATATTTAAAAAGAGTTTCTTTGAATGGTTGGCTTAGAAAAGGGAATTCAAATGTGAAAGGTATGTCAAATTGTTGGAAATCACTTTACGATTCTTTGTCTATTGTCACTGATTGTTAGCATGGAATCCTGGAACTGGAAAGGATATAAGAATTGGGTTGGATCCACTGATAGGATCACATTATTACTACAAATTGTCTTAGAATTTGATTTCACTGCTACACTCAAAAGGTATTTTCACTCTAGACCAGGTATTTTCAGTTGACCCTTGGTTGGCGCACTTTTTTATTTAGAAGAGTTCAGAGTCCCTTGAACTATTTGGTGAACAAAAACCCTGGACATGTATTTTATCTCCTATTGTATCTTGGGACACATTTCCTTAGTTAATTTGAAATGGTTGGCCAAAGTTGTAGTAGCTGGTTTTTTATTCTGCATTCTAAACCTCTCCAACACCTTCTCAATGCACTCACCCTAAGACAATGTCAATTTGCGATTTTTTTTGTCTCTTGTTATTCTCATACCAACGATTTTCTTTGCAACACCCAAATCCTTCATTGCAAATGAATTACTAGTTTCTTCTTGAGAACATTTATATCTTGCATATTAAACCCTGCGACAAGCATGCCATCTACATACAATAGCAAGATAATATAGCTTCCATTTTCTAGCCTTCTAAAATAAACACAGTGATCAGAATGACATTTACTATAACTTTGTTCTGTCATAAACATGTCAAACTTAAAATACCACTGCCTTGGATATTGCTTTAGGCCATACAAACTCTTCTTCAACTTGCATACAAAATTTTCCTTCCGTTTGACCTCATACCCCAGTGGCTATTGTATAAAAATTTCTTCCTCCAAATCCCCATGGAGATTTTTTTTTTTTTTACATCTAATTGTTCAATATGCAAATCTTCTATTGCTGCAAGCAAGACTTAAAATAGTCCTAATTGAAGTCATCTTAACAACATGAGAAAATATTTCATCAAAATATATACCTTTCTTTTGTGCAAACCCCTTTACAACAAGTCTAGTCGTGTACCATTGTTTTCCTCCATCTTCTTCCTTCAACTTGTAAACCCATTTATTCCACAATGCTCTTTTTTTCTGCATGCAAATGAACCAAGTGCCAAGTCTAGTTAAGTTTGTTTTGATTTATGAGTATCTACTAAATCCTTTACGAGAAATTCAATTTATTTTTGAAAAAACATTTGTCTTCACTCAACACGAATATATTCACAAGCATGAACCCTTCACTTGATTTGTGAAGGATGACTCCAACCTTACTTCCAATACCACTGATGGATAGGAGGAAGGGAGATTTACTATCAATATTACAACATTCATCAAGTAACAGAGGAACACCTTGAACTTTTGCTACAACTCATGAACTTCACCCATCTAGTGCTTCACAGATGAGATAAAAATAAATATAGGAGAATACTCTCTAAAATAGTTTTATGGAAATATTTAAGTGAGAAAACTTGTCTAGGTGCAATGTCCAGAAGAAACTAGATCTAACTAAAAATCAACCTCAAATCTCCAATACATCTCATTTAGAAAATTTTAATTAACTGAAATAATTATAATATTCCAACAATTTTTTTGTACCAATACTAAGAGGAAACTAAGCGCCAATACTAGGAGGAAACTAAGCACCCTACTCACATATATCAATTGAATTGAAACAACATTACAACTACAACTTCAAATGATATTGAGCATTTGATGCTCTCACCGTGTGAAACCCATCACCTTTTTCATTGTTATACGTCAGTGAGCATTTCCTTGTTGTGAAAAGAAATTTAGCACTTTACTCGGTTATATTCCAATGAAATATACTTTTCAAATGATTCAGTGTATTAAAACACCACCCTCGAGGTTGTTCTATAAGTCTTTCCCTAATTGCACATAGCTCTCCCTTTTTGACGAACATTGTTGTGTGAAATTTAGTGTTAGAGATTCTTGGATGTTTCTCGTGTGACTTGGAAGGAAACATTGTACACAAACTAGATCTCATCATATCTCACAATACATATACTTTCACTAACTAGATCTCGTCATATCTCACAATACATATTTACCCTTAATATCTTCCTCCAAATAAATAATATGTTCTTAAAAGCAATACCCAACCATACCGCATGGCCTTGATTCCGCAAGAAGCCAACTACCTCTACGGAAAATTCCAGTAAGTTTTCACTGGTCTTTTATACTCGTAAACAAAATGTATTTTAAGTGGTCTTCTATACTCGTAAACAAAAGGACATTGGTGAAATGACAGGCAACACAATGGAAGGTACTACTAACGTGCTAAATATAAATCAATTACCTATTGTTCATGACTTATTAGTCCCTGGGTTGGCCCAGGTTGCAGGGAGCCATTTTTTCAAACCAATGTTTTTAATTTATATTTTTAAAAGTGTATTTTTTTTCAATGACATTTCATTTTCTAACCTAAATTTTAAAAAATTATATATGGTCTTATAGAAAAGCGAATACGAACCGCTCTCAAATCAAATTTACGTCACTATTGTAACCAGCTGAAGCAGCGGTCCAACACCAGCGGCAATACCTGCAGCGATCGAAGTTTGGATCAAATCAAATCAAATACTGATTTGATGATTGCAATATGATTTCAAATCAAAGCCATTAAATGCCATGGCACAGCAAGTCAAAGCATTAAACGGACGTTGACATAGCGGGACAGAAACCCATGGCATAGAGATTTTTTTAATTTTATTTTAATTTAAAGAGCGTCTTCAATTCCAAGAAGTCCGATGTCCAGGAAGTCCACTGCCAATGCGAAGAAGTTAAATTCATAGATTAATACTTTGATTTAAATATTTTTATAAAATATAAAAATTCAATAAAGTGCTATTTGTACGAAGAAGTTAAATTCATAGATTAATACTTTGATTTAAATATTTTTATAAAATATAAAAATTCAATAAAGTGCTGATTTGATTTAAGTATTTTTAAAAATTCAATAAAATGTTGATTTGCTTTAAATATTTTTAAAAAATATAAAAATTCAATAAAGTGTTGATTTAGTTGATTAATGCATTGGGATTAAAACTAAACTTTAGTTTTTAAAGTCACAAGTTCAAAATTCAATACATTCCAATTTGATAGAAGGCAACCTTAATCTTGTAAGACAAAGTTTCATTTATCTAATTTAATTTTAAAAAATCTAAAAATATAAATATATAGATATTAAATTAAAGAAAAATGAATAAGTTTCAGCGAGATGATGATGATGATGATGATATTAAATTAACGTTCACTAAGACTTAATTGGACATTAAGAGGGTAAGTGATTACTTGTGATTCTTTATAATTTTGTTTCTGTGCTCGGAAAGCATTAAGAGAAGCTTTCCAAGATCACCATACTTTTGTTGAGTT
>SNQJ01S0055159.1:57544-76713 GCA_010110895.2 Picea sitchensis
GTGATTAAAGCGCAAACCCAATACGAAGCCTCCACATCTTAGACGCGTTACCTGGGAATTCATATAAGATTAGTCTACACATGGTGTACCGTCTACTGCTAAATTCTATAAGATCAGTCTACACATGGTGTACCGTCTACTGCAGAATTTAGCACAAAATGTTGTTTTAAATAAACAAATATTAGGGAATATCCATGGATGCTTCCTTATATGTTGAGAATGTGTTTACAAAGAACTGATCTACAAGGAACTGATCTACCACGTACCAGCAACATTGAGGAGTACAAATCTGATCTACAAGGATTGAGGAGTACAAACCTGAATAAGAAGTATTGGAGAGTCTGTAATGTCTTCCGATCCGGGAACGTTATTGATAAAGTCATCTCCACGAGGAATAGGTGGATACAGATCTCCAAAGTCTTCCAAGGAAATATCGGCCTCCGCTTCCACGAAAAGAACACCTTCGCCMGTGCAGTCCACYGTGAGTTTACCGTTATCTGCATCTCTCAATCTTCCGGCAAAAGGATAGTAATGCACCAGAAGCTTTTCTAAAGCCTCTTTGACAACTTTGACTGGATCCTCTTCACTCTTTTTCTTCGACGAGTCGCTGCGATAAAATAGAAGATTGGGAATCTGATACCTTATTCCCTGTTGATCGTCGATGTTGGAAAGATAGAGCGATTGACGGGGTGTAGGGCGATTCGGAGCGACGAATAGAGGTGGTTGCCTGGTGATCCTGAAATTTGGAGTGGTACTTGGAGCGGCACACAACATTGCATAAGAAGAAAAGGAAGCAGCCAAACGCCCTGCTGCTACGGCCATGGAAGCTCACTATAAATATCAGAGGGAGAAAATATCAGAGGGAGAAAAGATATCTGCGAATACTAAAACCTTAAAACCTTCTACCGAGAGAATACAACATTAGATCTGTTGTGTGTAATTTCAAGGAACAGCTCCTCTATTTATTATAGAGTGAGAAGATACAACATTGAATGTACCTGGATGTGGATGTGAAGTTGACCTATTGCAATAAATAGGTATAGGTGGTTAGAAGTTCACCTAATCGGTGATCTAGCTAAACTTAATCATATGGCTATGTACACTAACACCCTTTTTTATAAGTGCCACCCTTATTTATAAGTGCAATTTAGGGAAGTATGAAAAAGACACTAAGGTACCCAAATACAAACTTGGAAAAAAAAGAGAAAAACAATAGGAAAAAATTGGACTCCCCTAAAGAGAGAAAACAACATAAACAAAAAGTAAAGGTAGGAGGACTCAAGATGACTTGAGAAACAACTTCATTAGGGAAATACTCCAAGATGAGAACACCGTCTTGGATGAGTTCTCTAATGAAGTGCATGCGAATTTCAATGTGTTTTATCCTTTAATGCTCCAATGGGTTGTGAGAAATGTGTATGACACTTCTTTTGCACAATATAATGCAGTCAGTGAAGCCAATAAACGAGAAGCTCCAGAAGTGTACTAAATGTTAGCAAAATAGATGTTGGGACATCTATGAGTCAAATACAACAAACTCTCAACTAGTTGTTGATACAATGAAGGATTAACACGGGGTGAAGAGAAACTAGAAATTGAGTAGTGGGAGGCTTACAATCAACCATGCCAAACCATTGATGTAAATCAAGTGCATAAACTACAAACCAAGAAAATAATGTAGAATTCCTAGATCTCTCATATCAAACTATCCCATCAATATTTTTTGAACACTCTAAATCATAGATGAAGAACATGTGATAATTAAATCCTCTACATACAAAATCAGAATTAAAAGATAAGTGCCCTACCTCTGAGTGTAAATTGTAGGATAAGAATGACAACAATTGAACCCATCTTCTCATACCAAGCTTGAGGAGCTTGTTTAAGACCATACAATGAAAGTTGAAGCTTGTCAGAATTAAAAGATAAGTGCCCTACCTCTGACTGTAAACTGTAGGATAAGAATGACAACAATTGAACCCGTCTTCTCATACCAAGCTTGAGGAGCTTGTTTGAGACCATACAATGAAAGTTGAAGCTTGCAAACAAGAGAAAAATCATGCACAAAACCAAAAGGTTGCTCCATGTAGATTTCCTCATTTAAATCACCATGGATAAAGACACTCTTCACATCCATCTAGCCTTGGGAGGCAACAAGAGAATATGGAAATCATCTTAGAAACAAGGAAAAAGGTTTTAGAGTAATAAATCTCTCAACCTGTCAAAAACCCTTGGCCACAAGATGTGTCTTATGCTTGTCAAAGCCATTTGCTGCATATTTGATTTTATAGAACTATTTACAACGAACTAGATTTCCTCCCTTAGGAAAATGCATGAGATATCATGTGTGATTCTTCATCAAGAAATAATACTCCTCTATCATGGCACCATCCCATTTAGGTATCCCAAGAGTTTCAAAAAATTGTTGCACATCATTTTAAATGGCATGATTAAAAAATGAGACACCACTTGTTTGTGGTTGAATATGCTAGGGACCATAGATGATTTTAGGGACTAAATTTATCCAATGAGATAATTTTCCATGGATTTTTCAAAAAAATGATTCGCCAATTTCCATTTTTTCTAAAAACAATTCGCCCAAATTTCATAGAATAAAATTATTTTACCTTAAAAATTGCCAAAACTTTATAAAAAACTATACAAAATCCTTAGAAATTTGAATATTTTTACAAAACTATTGCCAAACATTTTACATTTTGTATATTAAGGGCTAGTAAGATTAGCCCGTGTTTCTACATTTTAATATAAATTTACATCCTTAAAATGATCCATGTGAGGGGAGACAGGATAATTGAAATCGTAGCCATACATGTTAGGCCTCTTTTGTTCACAAAAGCTCATCCTGAGATGTTGTTCTCGATCAAGTTGTATCTATTTAGGCTATTTATGTTTTGTTTTTATTGATGGTATATTTTCTTCTAGTTGTTTTTCATCTTCAATATGTTCATTATCTTCTTCTTCTACAAAAGAAAAATTGTCATCATGACAATTTGAGGGTGGAGAAGGAGAGGATGTGGAGTTGACGACCTCATCAAAATGGGTTGCTCTTTGAAAGAATATTTCCTTAGAAATATGATCAAATAACCTATATGTCTTTATATCCTCACAATAACCCACAAATATCAGTGGTTGGCTCTTTTTCTCCATAGCTTTATGCTTTTCATCTAGAATTAAGTCCCTTGTTGGACTGCTTCCTTTCAATTCATGGCTCCAATCTTTAGAGACAATAGGCTTAACATGGTTCCAAGCTTCCTTTCGAGTCATATGAAACACTTCCCTATGAGGCATCTAATTCTAAATGTAATTGACACATTTTACCATGGATGATTTTAAGGATGAAAATTTATCTTAAAATGTAGAAACCTTGGCGAATCATACTACTTCTTAATATGCAAGATGTAAAATGTTTGGCCATATTTTTTGTAAAAAAATTCAATATTTTAAGGATTTTATATAGTTTCTATAAACTTTTGACAATTTTAAAGGTAAAATAAATTTTTTTCTGTAGAATTTGAGCTAATCATGTTTAGAAAAAAATGAAAAATGGTGAATATTTTTTGGGGGAAAACATGGGAAATTAGTCCATGGGTGAAATTTAGCCCCTAAAATTTTCTTTACAATTTACTGCTTCAACCTAGAAAGAAGGTGCCATGTTCTTGGATTGAATCATGTAGTTTTCCATTTCTTGCATTGTTTGATTCTTTCTTTTAGCAATGCCATTTAGCTTAGGGGTTTAGGGAATAGAGTGTTAATGTTGAATTTCTTGTTCTCTACAAAAGTCCTTGAATGCTTGATTGGCATACTCCCCCTCATTATCTGTGAGTAATTTCTTGATAGAAAGAGAGGAATGCTAATTGAAAAAATCATTGAAGGTATTAAAAGTAGCAAATACCTCACTCTTGTACTTAAGAAAGTACACCCAAGAGCAACCTGAGAAGTCATTAATGAAAGTGAGTGCATACTTAGCCCTTGAAAATGAGCGAGTAGAAAATGACATGAGATAACTATGTATCAACTCAAGAGGTGTCATAGCATGCAAGGCCTTTCCTTTAGGAAAACAATCTTGATGTTGTTTTCCAAGGACACTACCTGGACAAACTCCATCAATACAAGAAACTTTAGGAAGACTAAGCACAATTTTTTCTATGTTCAACTGCTACAAATATCTATAGTTTTGATGTCCAAATATTTCATGCCAAAGCCTACTCAAAGAATCAGTGTGTGTAATGAAAGAGAAACTAGAGGAAAGCTCAAAAGAACCAAACCTATACAACCAGGAACTATGATCAACTCTTCCAAAAGAAACAACAATGTTTGGATTCTATAGTTCTCAAATGACTACTGTTGGAATGTTGTTCAGTACTGAGAGGGGGTTTGAATCGATATTACTTGTTTTTCCCAAATTAAATTAATTATTTATTAATTTATAATAATTTATCAACAAGAATGTACAGAACTTTGAATTTTAAATGTAACAATCATAAAAATTATATTTCATTTACAAGTTATAGTTTGTAAGAGACACCAATCTCTCTTATTTTGAGCACCAACTCAAGGAGACACCAATCCCCTATTTTGAGCACCAGGAGACACCAATCCTCCCTTGCTCCTCCCTTCCACCCTCACTTAATGTTTATATTTCAGGTTTCATATACTTCCTTGGACTCAGCTTTTGTTTTTGATCTTCTAAATTGGCTCACACAGACACTCTCATTTCACCATATTTTATTGTTTATATAGTCTTTCAACATGTATGAAATTGAACCATTGTGTCTTTTTAACAATGAACCATTGCACCTCTTCATTTATTTTAACAATAATGTTGATATTTGTTTATTATTAAAAGTTTTATTTAATTTAAAATACTTCAAATCCCTTGTAAGATGTTCAACATTTATCCCTTCACGTGAAAACAATCTTGTAGCAACAATGGAATGGTTGGGTGCTAAAGTCTATTTGTTATAACAAGCTCTTCTATTACACTTTGTAAGCCCATTTGTATTTGGATGATTTGCACACCTTATGAGTCAATCATAGGTATGGATTATTTCGATCCTATAATTACACTCTATCCTTTATTATTTAGTTGATCAACTTCGAGCTTTATCTTTCTCTTTGGTTCTTATTATGTATCAAACAATGAGTAGGTGCTACTCTTGTGGCCCATTTTCTCATAGGAGCAACTGATGTGACTAATAGTTATATAATCAAGGCGCAAGACCAGTTCGATGCTCCATCCTGTAGGCACTTCAAGTGACCATACACTATGACCAGGTGGTAACCCAATACTTAAACCCATTGTTGCTTCATATTTCCCATATAGCCTTGACATGTGATTGAGAGAAAATCCATACAAGGATTAACTTTGGTGTTTAATCTAATCAACGATTGGGTTCTAATCAATGATTGAATGGACGGCTCATATGATTTTCGCATTCTCGTTTATGTTGACTCTGGTCAACTGTCACAAAATGCGAAAAGAACTTGGATCGTATGATCCTATTAATGGTGGACATGAAAAATATAAAGTGTATTTAATTTAAAGCTTCGGGTCCGGGCTTGGTAATTAACATTTTTTCTTGTTCAAAATGAGAATTTGCCTATTCATCATTGATCATGCTTCCATTTTCTGATCCAACAAACAACATCGATTTCTATGGATTCTTTAAGTTATAAGAAAGTGTGTGACTTCTCTCTTTCCGAATTCAATTGTTTCCTTTTCTACATTGACATCGTTCAGTTTAAAACTTCTTCTAGGTCAGATTGGAGAAGTCTGCTTGTGGATTGTGCCATTGGAAGCTTTGGATTTTATCATCCTCGAAAATATTTGTGGTATAAGCTCAACATTTAAACATTTATGGATTTTTGTTTTTGCACTATTGCTAAGTGTCACCCCTTATGGTTTGGCCCTGTTTTTGAGTCATTAGAGTAGGTTGTGATGAATTTGACAGACTTAATGGAGTAGACATTAAACACAGTTTTGAGATATGGCCTGAAGGGAAATTGTTATTCTCGAAGTATTAAACTCAGTGGTTGCTTGTTATAGTGGCATTGACACAATAGGACTAACACATGCATTCATTGTTTGTGGCAAATTTGTATTCACTATTTGAGTGGATGGTAAAGACATAGGCACAACATTAGACATAATTCCACTCTAATTTTTATGATATCTTCAAGAATGAACAATATACTTTTGTTGGAACATAAACCCTGTATTATTTATTCCTCCATATCTGACTTGTATGGATCCATATTGGATTAACCATTTACCCTCTTTGTTTGTTCAATTGCTTCTTTAGTGAATGGATTCCAATAACACATTTCAACATAAACTTTTGTTGGGACATTGATATGAATACATGGACATTAATCAAGCTCTCAACATGAACAGAGTTATAGACCATGTTATCGCTCAATGAAAACTTCATAACACTCTGACAAAAATTCTGTCTCATTACCATATTAACCATGTTGATCATATTGACCCCGTTTTGACATAAATGACAACACAAAATATCCAACATTCTCCCTCTTTGGCATTGATGGAAACAAAGTAAAAACCCCTTATTTTCAATTTTAACTGGGTTTTACTGTTTATTATCCCCCTTTGACAACAATGGTAGAAGGGATATTTCTTTGCTCCCCAGGAGGTTACACTCCCCTTGTCCATGTACTGCTTTTCTGATGAAGCTTGTGTAATTTAATTAGATATGGAGATTACCCCTAATGTTTTTCTAAGGTATTCAAAAGTACTCCTAGGTAAATGTTTTGTGAATATATTTACATTACCATCTTTTTGAGTAACTTGTTCCTTTAAAAAATGAAATTCAATTGGGATATGTTTGGTTTTTGAGTGCATGACATGAATCTTAGAAAGATTTATAGAAATGGTATTGTCACAGTTAAGAAGAATTGGATGATCATACTTTAATTGTAAGTCTTCTAAATTTTGTTTCATCCAAATTACTTGAGTGCAACAGGAGGCAACAACAATATATTTAGCTTCTACTCTAGATAATGATATGGAGGTTTTTTTTTTTTACTTATCCATGACACAAGACATTTTCCTAGAAATAATGCTTCTCCAAATGTGCTCTTTCTGTCATCCACACTTCCAACCCAGTCTGCATCAGTATATGCAGTTAATGTGAAGTCTTGTTTTTTTGGATACCATAATCCAAAATCCAAGGTGCCTTTGAAATATCTAAAAATCATTTTAAATTCCATCATATGTGTCTCTTTAGGTGTAGATTGAAATCTGGCCACTACTCCTACAACTTGCATGATGTCTGGTCTTAGTGTTGTTGCATATAATAGGATACCAATAATTCATCTATACATGGTTTGGTCTATTTCTAGTGATTCATCATCTTTGCTTAGTTTGCATCTTATAATCATGAGTTCTTCAAGATGAAAAGTGTCTTTTAATTCCATGAGCTTAACAAAACTCATTGACCTCATTTGAGGTAAATTCGCCTCCATTGTCTGATGTTAGGCACTTGATTTTGAGATCAGTCTCATTTTCAACATGTGCTTTGAAAAATTTGAATTTGTTGAATGCTTCTATTTTTTATTTGAGAAAGGATACCCACATCATTCTTGTAAATTCATCAATGATAGAATGAATTAATGTTCACTTTGTATGCTTTTGGTTCTTGTTGGTCCACAGAGGTCAGTGTGAACAAGTTCTAATGGTTTTGATGTAGAGTATTATTTTGTCTTGAATCTTACTCTTGTCTGCTTTCCATGTTGGTAGTGCATATAAGCAAACCTTGAAGGTTTTATAATATTTGACATGTCTTTCACAACTTTCTTTTTACTATCTTTTATCAAGATTTCAAATCTTATGTGTCCAATTCTTTTGTTTCATAGCCAAATTTCATCTATTTGGTCCATGTAACATTTTCTTCTTCTTCAATGTTTAAGATGTAAGCATTGTTTGGTGTCCTTGGTGCAACAACCACTAATTTTCCCGAGTATTCTTTTCTAATTTCACATTTTTGAGAGTAAAATATGAGTATGTGTCCTTGATCACATGTTTTTCTCACACTAAGGAGATTATGCTTCAAATTTTCAACTAATAGTACATTTTCTGCTTTAGCTCTATTATTTCCTAGACCGACTATGCACTTTCCAAGTATCTTGGCAGAGACATTATCTCCAAATGTAACACTTCCTTTTCCTTTCATTTTCAGACTAAGGAATTTGTATTGATCTCTAGTCATATTCTTTGAACATCCACTATCAACATACCATTGAATCCTTTTGTCTTTATCATATACGACTACCTTACACTCAGTTTCCTTTTCTTCCATTTTTTTTTATTTCCATGTATTCTTATGCTTTTCTTCTTGAATTTTGGAAGTTTTTATGGGATGCTTTGGTAGTCTACAGTCACTAGCTTTGTGACTATAATTGTTGAATACGTTTCATTCAACATTGTAATTTTGCATTGGAGAGAATGAATTATAGTTTCTATTTTATTGATTATTATTATTCTTGTTGTTCTTATAACCATATCTTTGAACATTTTTATGATTGTATTTTCCATAAGCTCTACAATGTAATGTTTTATGCCCACAATTATTGCAAGAAACAAAATAGCCAAGAAAGACATGGTGATACTTTTTTGGGGGAGTTCTTCTTGTAGTTGTGTTATTTCTATATTGATTTTCTTTTGAAGAGAGAGAAAATTTCTGTTGATTAGAATGAACCTTTATTTTTTTTCTTCCTTTTTGAAAGAGCTTTGCAAGGAAGCTGCATAAATTTTTGGATTTTTATTAGTTTGTTGAGATGTAGAGTTAGATCCTTTGTTAGACTTCTTTTGATCATAACCCAGTCTTGACTTATTGCTTGATGATGTTTGACTATTAAGAATATCATCAAATATTCTTGGACTATTTTCAAATCTTGATTGTTTATTTCCTTTCTCAAGTTCTCTTTTTAGAAAAACAATTTTAGCCTCTATGTTTTCACAGTCTACTTGTTTTTCATTGAGTTGTTTACTTGGAAAATTATAGCCACATCTTGTATGGTGATTTCAGGGAACATGTTGGATTTGAATGGAGGTGAAGTAGTTGGTAATGGGGTATTTGGAGCTAATATATTTTCTCATACTAGGACAACTCTTGATACTTGGAATCTAGGGTATGGTCTTCCAAATTTTCATAAGGGGCCTCAGGAAAACAAAGCATTTTGGTGAGGGAGTCTCGTGATATGGTGCAAATAATTCTATACCAATCTATAGATATCAACTTGCCTTAATTATATTGATAATTAGCAGCAAACTAATGGACAGGTTCAGAAAAATTGAAGGTTTGCAGGGCAATTATCAACCAAGGTTCGATTCTCACAAGTGTAGGTAATATTGGTCATTGTTTTCATTGACTTGAGGATTGTGAATGATTGGGAATAGGTTTGAAACTGATAGGACAGGTAAAAAATGTCACTATCTCTCTCAATCAAGAGCTCATCAATTGGGATGCATTTCTTGGATGATTGAGGTTTGTTAGCGCTTGGGACAATCGTCATTTTACTAGCTTAGAAGAAACATTAACTATAAAAATTGAATGCAGGGGCCTTTGTGAATTCATGGGTTACCTCTTTGACCAATGGAATATAGACAGAAGAATTTTTTCATAGTACAGATGTCGAATTGGTGCTTTGGACTTAGTGCTAATTTTGCCCAATGAGGGATTTTTGGTCCAATTTTAGTTTCCATGTGCCACACGTCACCATATCATTGGTGAAATCCTTTAAATTTTTCAATTGTGTGAAATTTGAGTGATGTCATGTATGAATTTAGTAGGGCCCCACAAACACGTGGTGGCCTCCCATTGGTCCAAGGTGGCATATATGTGGCATGGGCGACAGGCCACATGTCATCAGGCTCGGGGTCATCTGTTGGTGCCCTTTGTAATTACCAGCAGGTCCCTCTTTTCCACGTGGTAGCTGTTGGTTGGTCCCAATGGATGCCCTATTAGCAAGGTTACTTATCCTCCCTCAGTATTCGAGTCTGTCATAATGTGACATTTTAGTGCCACAAGGGTGTTGTGTCATCTTCCGGATGTTCGTCATGTCCTGGGAAAAATAAGAGGTTTTCCTCAAAATTTCAAACAACCTCTCATCCCCCCAACGACGGTTTTCTTGTTTCTTTAGGAGATGTGATGTCAATGAAAAAAGAATGTGTGACTCTGGGTAAACCACCGTCGCATCACCAAAGGGATGTTAATTCCCTCACATGCTCGTATCAACAATTGAATAAATGGTTTTTAGTCTTTCCATCTCCTTTGCAAACAGTATCTAACATATAAATTATTTCCTTCACATATATCTTTTTAGGATTTCCCTTCTGAAAATGACTATTCTTATATTATTCCTAGGTTTTCCATCCATTTCAAGACTTTGATTTCACCCAAAATTCTCTACATGCATCAACACTTTCCATTCATTGTTCTCATCCCTCCCTAAATACTTCAATACCTTCCAATTGGTTTAAACATCCATATTATGGCATCCTCTAACATCATCCCTAGTTGTCCCTAGACTTTACCCCATTCTGGAATCCACTTTAATTTATAGAATACCTCTATTTGAAGTATGATTGCATCCTTCTAGAACAAATATGCACATAATGCACTCTTTTATATCTCTATTGGCATCCTTTAGAGTGGATGAACCTTCATTGTTCCTCCTACTCAATTAATTACACTTTCCCCATGCTTCCACTATGCACTCTAATAGCACCAGTGGATGCATTGCTCTAAATTTTCTGGGCATAGTTCTTGGTTCCTAGATTGCAACTATCCTAGGTCTTCATATATTTCCCCATAGAGATGATGGACCCATCCCATGAGAAACACATCAATTATTTTATCAAGCATTGCAGATAACATTATTTACTTTCCCTTTCTCTACATCCAAGATTTAAGAAACATTACTTACCCTCATGTGCATCCTGGTGTCACTCTTCACCTACTACCTTACTCTGTGCCTCTTATTTTTTCATGGTTGTTTGGATATACATAATAACCAACCATAAGGCTCATGATCCTCACAATTCTTCTCTTTATGTAGGTATCTTCCATACTCTAGCCAAATATTCTCTTGTAATGTAAAATATTTGAACCCAATAACCAATAGATCAAATGGCCCTTCATACCTAACATCATTTCTTTGCTTCATCATATAGTCATCTATAATGAAAAAATCATTCTCTATCTCTTACTATGTAATATGAATTATAGTTATTGATTACGGTAGATATATTATATGCCTTCTTTTCGTTTCTAAGACACCAATTTTGGTTCCCTCTTTCTTCATAAATGAACTTAAAAATGAATCTGAAACATACCTTAATAATATTCATTCATGGAATTTGATCACTTTGTTAAGATACCATGAAATACAACCCTCTCTTGGAGTGTTCCTATTCACTAACAACACCACCTCATTGGTAAGTACTCACCCATTTTTTCCCCCTGCTTTTACACCCTCCACATCACTTCACAAGTACCATGATGAAATATATACATCCTTTCCAACTCAATATCCATTTTTTCTATACACCTTTTTCACTCGGACTCTTTTTCCAAAAGTAAAATTATTTTGGAAATCATCCACATGTAGTAATTGAATGCATCATTAAGCCCAGATGTCATGTTTCTCCAACTTTCTACATCAACCAGATGCATATTTTGAAATTTGAACATTCTATCATGTTTCCCTCTTAGCTACCTTTCCAATGATTGTACTCATGCCTCTTTCTAAGTTTTGAGATGAAATTTATAGCTCTTTGAATTTTCCAACTTTTCCCCTTTTGTACACCTTTATCTCAAGTACAATTTAAAGCAAACACCAACTTTTGCCACCTGTAGAGAAAATATGGAAATAACTAGACAATATTTTGTGTTGGCAACTAATAATACTAATGATGGTGAGTCCACAAAAACTGTTGTGTTTCTGATCTAATGCTCTAGTCAAAATATGCAACAATTTGGAAATGTCAATTTTGCACCTTTTGCACTTTTTCCCAGATTTGGAATTTTTAGCCAAACTGTCTATCTTCCAAACTGAACAATTATGGAAAAAATTCACTAAGGAAAGCTTTTTTGTATTGGCCCCTGACACTAGCATAGTGGCCCTATCATCGTGGTACTCCACATCACTTGACATGTAGCCTCCACATCACCTACCACATCATCAGGGATGTCATTGGTATGGAAAATTCCCATATTTTTTTAAATTTGAATTTTGTGAATAATTCTTAATTTCTAAAATTTCCTTTATGACTGCCATTGAAGCACTAGAATTAGCTTCCCATCGCAAAATTCTAGTACTTTCATGTCAATTTGGCCTCTATGCCTTAAACGTGAACATTCGCTTACCAAATTTCCACCGAATACTTACTAGAAATTGGCAATTTTACCTAATTCTGCTTAATTTTCTCCATATCTTCCATGAATTTAATCAATTTCAGCCTTATAGGAAAAATTTTACCCTCTACAAGTTAAAGTGACACAGAGACTTGTCAAATATTAAAATATTTTTAGTGCTTTTAGATTGGAATTTTCTCTTAGTAATTGGGGATTTCACCCCAATTTTCTCAGGTTAACTCTACAATTCATGAATTACCCAAATGTGTGCCTCTCAGTTCATACATACAAAAAAATTTAGATCATTTAACCCCTAAATCAAAATTTCCCAAATTTCTCGTGAAATTCTGCAATTTCACTAGGGAAATTTTAACAAATACCTTGTAGGCATACTGAAAAATTTTCTCTCCAATTTTTTGCGCTATGTCTTTGGCCCATGCAGGTTTGGTGTTGTAAATCACTATGATACCACTCTACAATATACCCCAAACTCACTTCTAGGCATATGTCACTGCAATTCAACCTTTGTACATACTAAAATTTCAAAATTCGTTAAGTCATGTATAAGTATTCCCAAGAAGGCTCTAATACCCATCTATAATAATATGCCCTACATATGAAACACTTATGTATTCCAAATAATATGAAATATCATATATAACTTATAATAAAACATAATTTTACATATGCACAACAATATAAAATTAAACACATATAAATAAACATGATACATAAAAGAATTAACCATAAGAAATATAACAAAACACCTATCTTTTGATAAATCACCAAATAGATATACACCTCAATCATTCAAATCAACCGTAGACATTATTGTTATAGCTATCTCAACACTACGTCACCCCTAAGTTGGGGCTATGACTCCACTAGGGAAAAGGATACCTAAGCCAATCTAGGTCTCAATCAACAGAAATGGTGTCTAGGCCAAGGTACCAAAATCTTACAATAATTCAAACCAAAAAAATCTCATTACCCTCAACATCCATGACCCAAATAAGTGTACCCCTTTATCTACACCACAATCCCTCAGGTTGTCCCAATTCCCTTCTATGGATCTAGCATAGGTCAGACATGAAATCTTAGAGTTGTGTCTCTAGGAAATCCAGTTGCACCAATGGAGTATATAGGCACCCTCCAAGCCTCACACAAGGGAAGCCTTGTTGAAAACTAAGGTTATGATGGTTCATCACATTGCTACTAGAGATAGTTCGTTAGGTAGTATACTAGCAACTATATAGAGTTGGTAGGGCGGTAGACTAGCAATTGGAGATAGTCAGTTGGGCGGTAGACTAGCAACTAGAGATAGTGTTGGATTACTGAGAGGGGGGGTGAATCAGTAATAGCATAATTATAATCCATTTTCTTCAAATGTTAGATCAATGTAGAATTATTATCCAATAATGGTGATGAAATAAACAATCACACACATACAATACGCGGTGTTTTATGTGGAAACCCAAATCGGAAAACCATGAATGATTTTTCTTATATGTCTTGAAAGAGTACATTCATTGGAAGCACAAAATTCCTTTGTTTTCAGCTGCAAACTGGAAGGAAGGCTTCAATCCCCTATTTTCTTAGGCTGCAACCTGAGGAAGCTCAACTCCCCAATTCTCAGGCTACAACCGGAAGGAGGCTACAACTATGTTCTCTGACTACAGCGGTGGCTGCAACCACTGTCGCTTATAGATCGCCACCTGAAGTAGAAGTAGAGATGATGGAACCAGCGTCGCACTATCAATGTGAAATATCTTGGCATGGCTTTGTACCAGCCGTCAGACCATGCATCAACCATGCATCAGCTTTGTACCCTCAACGCCAATCAACTTGTACCATAAACAAATTGCATCAACCCATGCACCAACTTTGTGCCAAACACATAATCAGCCCAGCCTGCATAAACAGCATCCAACCATGTACCAAGTATGTACCTATCATGTGTCAACTACTCATCAACTATGACTCATCAATGGCCTGCATCATCAACTATACACCTCATGTATTTTTCAACTCATCAACTACTTGTCATGACCATGTACCCAACATGTACCCTAGGCTTAAAGCCCTCATCAATTTCATCATCGGATCGGTTGTAGACCTGAATTGTATGTAGTCACATTCACCGCAAGAGCCTTCCTTAACTTTAACAACAAAGAGACTAGCATTTCATCAAACTTTTCTTTAGTCTCACATGCCTAGTTTGGATTGATCCAGCAACTCTAACTTGAATTAATCATAGCTTTGAACTTGTAATGTATAAATATGAAATTGATACACAATGTTATTCGGTGTGTTTTATACGAATTCCTCGTAGTGTCACTACTTGAAACCTCATGAGAAAAAGTAGTTATAGCAAAAATGACATACCTTGTTGAATTTTGACTTATTCTGGAGAGAGGCGACCTTGTAGAGCGTGTTCTGCATGAAATATTAGTTGAATTGATCTGAAGCGTACATATCATACTACATGCTGTACCCTAACCAAAATATTTGGTCTAACTGAATTTAAATATGTTATGAATCGTTATGATGTTTTACCCGAAACCCCTTGTTTTTTACTAGTTCGGGACCAGCCACAAACCCTGGCCTACATGGAGTGTAACTACCAAATACAACTACCCACAAGATGATTTTTTTATCCACGGATGCTTGGGTATGTGTTTTGCAATGGCATAAATTTCAGGAACGGAATCATTATAGAAAAAAAGTTATAGAGAAAATGGTGAGATGACGCATAAATAACAGCAAAGCACCATCAAAAGAATTTATCCTTCCCTTGCATTTTAGGTCTTCTTTTCTTCCTTCCCTCTTAAATTCGGCTTACATAATACGCTTGGTTACCTCAAACACCTAGATATTCAATATTCTCAAGTGTGAAATTAAAATTGAAATTTTGCTTGCCTCTTATTTATACTCTCAAAGTAACTTCCTTAAAACATCTTCTAGGTCCCTTGTTACTTTCTTTATTTTAGGGTTAAACCGCTTCTAATTTCTCCCATTAAATTTGTTACTGAAATAATTTTTTGTATTCACTTTGAATATAACAAATGCATCACTTCTCTTTATAATTATAATAATAATCTATTTTTAAAGGTCACGCGATAAAGCGAGACCTGCAAATTGGTGTATGAGACCTCCTCATGCTTGATTTGATTGGTACCTTTTAAAATCTTAAACCACTTTGACTACTTTGACCTTTGGGGCTCTAGATGACATATGAGGTCCTCCAACCTGATAAAGGCCATAACTCTCAAGCCGTGAGGAGTTATGTGACATTCCCTATACCACAGTAAAATGACATGTACTATCCATCTAAAAATTCCACATACCACCAGAAATGAAATGACATGTACTATCCATCTAAAATAGTGTTACCTTCAAATATAACAAAAATAATACCGTTATCCATCAAACAAACTTGGTTCTATTACCCAAACCCGGGTTCTCCAACTTCACATGGTCATAACGCTCTAAGTGTGAGGAGTTATGTGACGTTCTACATACCACCGAAAATGGCATGACAAGCACTATCCATCTAGGATAGTTTCTCTAACAAATTCACTATCCTTCATCTTATTATTCCACAATTAAGCATGGGTTCTCTTACTCCGCAAAGCGTCTTCCCTTGAGGGATTTCACCATAAGGGGACCACTTTGGAGTTCATCCATATTTACTTATTATCAACCATGAAAAAACAATAATGAGTCATATTTACATCAAACAATCTAGGGTCCATTACCCAAACCTTTGTGCTACGGGGCTTTCTTCAAGGGTTGACATCAATGACAACCAACCTTAATCATCAATCTCCTCCTTTGGCATTGATGGCAACACTCTGATGCAATGCTAAAATCATATCACTCATGTTCCCCCTAGAACCATGCCTCCATCCTCTGCATCTGATAAATCTTCCTTTGTACTCTGCATCTGATAAATATCTCCCCCTTTGTCATCAATGGAAAAGGTATCTTTCCATCCGGGGCTGCTCCCCCTCACTAAACTGTCCTCTTATGGTGCTTCCTCATGTACATCTAATACATATAAGATAAGCATTCAAAAATAATTAAAAAAACATTCATTTTGTAGTATAAATAACTCCAAGTCTTTGACGAAGATATTCAAAGGCTTCCCGTAGAAGTAGTTTTGTAAAGATGTCTTCCACTTGTTCTTTTGTGCCCACATACTCAACTCTGATGTTCTTTTTTGCAACCTGTTCCCGTAAAAAGTGATACTTGATTGGAATGTGCTTCGTCTTGGAGTGCATCACCGAGTTTTTTGAGATACTGATGGCACTTGTACTATCATAATATATTGGAATGGACTCATCATACTCAACCTATATATCTATCAAAGTTTGTTTCATCCAAAGAACCTGTGTACAACATGTTGTTGCTGCAATATACTCTGCCTCAGCTGTAGCTAGAGATATTGATGATTGTTTCTTTCTTAGCCATGATACCAAACACTCACCTAATAGAACATTGCTCCACTTATGCTTCGTCGGTCATCAATACAACCTGCCCAATCTGCATCTGTGTAGCCAATAAGTGATAGATCTTTTCCTTTTGGATACCATAATCCAAACTCTTCTGTTCCTTTGAGATATCTGAAGATCCTCTTTACTGATAATACATGTGATTCCTTTGGTGCTGCTTGAAATCGTTCCACCTGTCCAACTGTCTACATTACATCTGGTCTGGATGCTGTCATATATAGTAGGTTGCCAATCATTGACTTGTATTTCCTCTAATCTGTAGAATTTGAATCATCATCTTTGCTCAACTTACAACTGGTTTGCATGGGAGTTATATCTTATTTGCAATCTTCCATTCTGAACTTCTTTAGCATTTCTACGATATACTTGGTTTGAGAAATAAAGATTCATTGGTTTCTTTGACATATCTCAAGTCCCAAAAAGAAGGATAGTTCTCCAAATAACAACATTTCAAATTCATTCAGCATGTCTTTTGCAAATTTCTGGATTAACCTGTCATCATCACTACCAAAAATAATATCATCAACATAAACTTCAATTAATAAAATATTACCTTGACTTACCTTGATGTAGAGGTTGTTGTGTGCACTTCCTTTTCTGAACCCTGCCTGCTGTAGATACTTATCCAGTCTGGAGTACCATGCTCCAGTAGCCTGTTTTATACCATACAAGGCCTTTTTTAATTTACACACATAGTCTGTGTTCTCTGACAACTGAAATCCTTCTGGTTGTTCAATGTAGACTTCTTCTTCAAGTTCCCCATTTAGAAAAGCTGATTTTACGCCCATCTGATATACTTTAACATTTTTGGGGCATGCATAAGCTAAAAGCAAACAGATTGCTTCCATTCTAGAAATTGGGGAAAATGTCTCTTCAAAGTCGATTCCTTCAATCAGTGCATATCCCTTACATGACAATCTAGATTTGTTCCTTGTAACCTGTCCATCTTCATTCAATTTATTCATGAAAACCCATTTTGTGTCGATCACATTCTTATTCTTTGATCTTGAAACCAATTCCCAAGTGTCATTTTTCTCTATTTCATCTAATTCTTCATCCATGTACTTATTCCAAAATTCATCCTTGCTGGCTTCTTCAAAACAATTTGGTTCAATTGTAGATAACAGTGTTAGGTGTGTTCGTTCTAGTGAACGAATTTTTCCTGTAGTCTCAACTCCTGCGTCTTTGTTTCCAATCATTTGATCTGAAGGATGATTCTTTTGTACTCGTTTGCTAGGTGTCTTTGGAGATACTTGTTGAACTTGCTCTTATGCTTTTGTTGGATTCTCTTCATATTCATATTCCTCTTCTACTTCTTTTTCATCTTCTTCTTCGAAAAGTTGTTCCATTGATTTGTTTTCTTCTTCCTTTGATTTTGGTCTGTTTGTTTCATCAATTGTTACATTGATGCTTTCCACAACTTTGTTTAATCTTAGATTGTAACACTTCTATGCTTTCCTTGTACTTGAGTAACCGACAAGTATTCCTTTGTCCACACGAGAGTCAAACTTTACCATTCTGCCATCTTCTCTTTTGATGTAGCATTTGTTTCCAAAAACTCTGAAATGCTTCACATTTGTTGGTCTTCCTTTCCATAGCTCGTAGGGATTTTTATCAGTGTTGTTTCTGAGCATTACTCTATTTTGAATGTGAACTATTGTATGCACTTCCTTTGTCCAAAAAATATCTATCAACTTTGAATCCATTATCATTGTTCGAGCCATTTCTTGTGTTGTCCTATTCTTTCTTTCAACAACTCCATTTTGTTGAGGTGTCCTAGCGACAGAGAATTTCCTTTTTATTCCATGATTGTTGCAGTAGTCCATAAATTCCTTTGAGGTGAATTTTCCTCCATTATCTGATCTTAAGCATTTGATTTTTGAATCCATCTTATTTTTAACCATTTCCTTGTAGATCTTGAAGTTTTCAAAAGCTTATGACTTGTTCTTGAGAAAACAAACTGCAGTCATTCTTGTATAATCATCAACTAATAACATAAAGTATCTCTCACCTTTTAATCCTTTTGTTATAGTGGGTCCAACTAGATCAGTATGCACAATTTCCAGTGGTTTTGTTGTTGAATATTCCTTTGATTTGAACCTGGTCTTTGTTTGCTTTTCTTGTTGGCAATGCTTGCATAAAGCGTTGCTTGGTTTCGTGATCTCGGGCATTTCTCTGACTGCCTCTCTTTTGCTGAATTTGACAAGGTTATCAAAATGCATGTGACCCATTCTTCTGTGCCATAACCAACTTTCAT